>WURT03648648.1:1183-17518 GCA_009936505.3 Holothuria glaberrima | reverse complement strand
AATAATAATAATAATAACAAAAATAATCAAAGGAACGGACAAAGACATATATACAGAAAGTGAATTGAAGTGCGATTTTTTCAATCTATGCTTAGTATATAGCGAAAGATTGCGCCGATAGCTTCTGCATTTGTTTAATAAGCTGGTTTTTTCACGTTTGCTAAGGTCCTGAAAGTATCGTTTTTCGACAGCCAGTATCCCAATTCTAGTATGTGTAAAAAATGTACCCAACTTCTTTAATTAGAAATGTCATAAGAGAAAGATTGAGAACAAGAAATTAAAGAAAAGAAGATTTGTCTGTCTCGGCTGAATTAAGCTGTGTGGCCTTCATTCATTCAAATACTTCCACTTGGAGCCTCTTATCGAACGTCATTTATGAGCTAAAATATTTTTGCAACTACATGCATCGCCAGTCATAACGAGAGGCACTCGTCGTGTCTTTAATGGACTCATTCATGTATACGACCCCCTAGACATAAGCCCGCCCTCTTCCAAACCCGAACTATTAGTAGTTACCTCACATACCTTTTCATTTCGGTCTGCACAAAGGTATTATATGATGATTCGGCTTATCAGCTGTCGCGAAGCAAACGTGATAAAACTTAAGAAAATGTCGAAAAGTTCAAATATTGTCAGTGCCCTGCCTCTCGTCAAAGAGGCCTTCTACAGACCTTATGCATATGGCGTCTCAGAACAGAAAGTGCGCCCCCAGTGAAGCAAGCGTGTATCATTACAACTTACACCAACAAATGCAGACAGTTGATTTGTGTACCAGTCGTATACGCGCGCAGTCTTCCGTATATTCGCGCCTGCGTAGTCTAAGCCGTGGTGCAGTGTGCGTCTTTGTTTTGCCTTCAAAATGGCGTCGTTTGACGTCAATGCATAAGATTTATTTGTTTCTCAATAATACAACTCTTAAAATGGTTGGTGCTGGACAAGCCGTACAATCAGCACGGGGCAGGCATTTCCCTTTAATAAGTAAACATTTTCAAATCCTTGATTCGTGCTCATAACGACCTTGCTTTATGCACACTGAGCTCATGAACTCATTTCAATTGTTTCTATACATGTGCATTTTGTTACTTCCCGTTCATTGTCATCATTCAATACCATAAAGGAAGAAAAAAAAGGAAAAAAAAAGTCATGGAAAAGTGACACCTTGTTCTGCCGAAATTTACAAGACCATGAGCCAGAGCGTGGACTAGGCTGGTGATTGGTTCAACTCCACTGACTTCGACTTCCACTTCATGTAGGGCTTGGTACTGTTTGTTCGTTAGTTTCTCCGTAGACCCTTTTCCAAATAGCAATTACACAGGATTGTGGGATAGAAATTTGGTGTATGTCATTTTTTGCCACAGTAAAATGCCATTGACAAAACCAACGTGGACCAAAAGTCTGTCCCACAATCCTTTGTAATTGCTATTTGGAAATGACCTACTGCAGTGTAGCAGACTGTTAAGGCGTTTCCCTTGATGCCCTTCTACCAATCTCTTAAGGTTCTGTTCTTCAGAAATTCTCAGCCAGATAACGTCGCCAATATTCACTAAGTGGAAATAAAACACCAAATTGGGAGACGAAAGTATGCTAAAACATTGAGAGTTGGAATGAACCATTCATAAGCTGTTTGTCATCTACTAATTAAGGTTCAAACACAAACAAGTTTTAGTTCTTTAATTATCTCTAGTTACTTCATTTAAAGTCATTATTGGAGTCCTGGCAATAATATAACGACGCGACGAGTGAAAAGAATTGCCCACAGATAAAACAGGGAAAGAAGACTACAGGAAATCCCATCGGAGCGTTTTGAACTGGAATGATTCGCTCCATTTACGTATGGATTGTTAAAGTCTGACCATTGTTTATTTCATTTGGGTAAAATTTCCGTGGATTGGGGATGGAGTCTTATGGTTCATTGCTCTGTTTTGAAAATAAAAATTGTATTCATGACATTGTAAATCGGTTACTTTCTTGCAGAACTTGTAAGGAAAGGGGTGTAGTCAAGTCACATTAAAACTACGAAAAGGTGGTGACATTTTGATTCAAGGTGCAGTGGCTTTAGGCCATAGGCGTAGGAATATGTTCTCGACTGGAGGTGGAACGTTGTTTCGGACCGCCGCCTGGGGTGCGGCGTTGAGGGAGGGGTGTCCCCCTCATCTTTGGAAATTTTTTGAATTTTTGAGGGGCCTTCAATGCAATTTGGTGCAACATATTGGGCACATTTTGAGGAAAATTACTGAATAATTTTGACATTATTACAGAGGGAACAAATGAGGTGTTTTCGTCCTTGAATCAAGGGGGCGGAGGCATACTTCCGTCCACCACTTTTGACGGGGGTGCTAGCTCCCCAGTCCCCCGCTCCCTACGCCTATGCTTTAGGCAATATAAAGTAAAACAAAGATTGCAAATGTATAATTTTAGTAGTACAAGAGTGACAAATGTGGCTCTATGATTGTACAATCTATCAATTTCAATTGAGTGGATAAACTTTCATCTCAGCACAAGAGGATACTTATGAAGATGAGAGTTGGACCGATTGGATTAAGTTTTCAATCCTTGTAAAAGTGTATTTTTTGTAATATTAGACTTTAGGTACACTTAAAGCAACGCATGAACCAAAATAGCCACATCCCCCAAACTGAGTATCGTAGATGATATAGACAAGCAAGTAGTCCAACCGCCACGGGGACCCAGGCAGTCTAAGTTCATCGAGCTCATTTGGTTCTCAGTCGCCTTGTGCAAATCCTTGTTGCGGATGCCCTGTAACCAAGGATCGGGCCTACAAGCTTCACATTGCCTCGTTGCTCTCAAAGCATGCAGATAATATCCATATTATCCTACATATTAAGGCGATTGAACAAAACCTCGCGTAGTTGTAAGAACTCGCGGAAGAACAGACAGAATTGCCCCAATTATCGAACGGTATCCCTTGAAAAATGTCATTGACCAGTCATTTCCCTATTTGTGTTTGTATTTGAATTAATTGTTTAATGTGAGATCACTTTTAAATCTGTCAACTCTACGCTCGAAAGTTCCAAACCACATACTTGGGCTGCTTTGTCACCATTTTGTTCCATTTCTTCGCTCCCGCAAAGTGTTTGTGTGTAAGTATTATCCATGACGTCACGAATCGTCAGTTTTTTTGGTAAATATTACACACATTCACCGACCGATGCCTTTCTTTTCCAAAAAAAGCTTTTCCGAAGTTGCATAGATTAACGGCATGGAAATATTTAACAAAGGAATTTGGGTAGGTTGCTATTGGAAACAACACAAAAACAAACCAAAGCGGACGCTAGATGAATCACGGGCTTACTGTTTGCACAAACCACACTCATTTAGTCATCGGCCAACTGTTACTCCACCAACCGACCGTTACAAGCCTATATACAACGTTCTTCTGAAAATGTTGTGAAAGAGAATGTTGTACATATTTTACCAAAGGGCAAGGGAGAAGGGCACAAAATTTTGTTAGAGTATATATGTATATTCATATGGTGTACGTGCCCTCTGTTTGCCCAACTCATCACTAAATGAATGAACACTGATAGTCCTACTAAAATGCATAACATTAGTAAAAATGCGTGTTACAGTAAAATACGAAACAATTGCAAAAATGAGCCATAGTCTTTACAGGTTTCACGAATTGGAATACCGAAATTTCGAGGCCATTTAAGTATTTGCAATAGGATTAACTAAGATGGTCTGACGGGGCCAGTGAAATTCTTTATTTGCCATAGAGTCAGCAGCATAATACCCCCATATTTGCTTACCGTGACACCGTTTGGAAAAGTCAGTTTCACTCAAGGATGCATCTCATTTGACGACTAGTATTTTCGACTTTGCGACTTTGTAGTTTGCAATAAGCCATTAGCCTATAGGCTATATTTATACATAGAAGCCTCCCCCGGGCTCCCCCGACACAATTAAGGTTCCTAGTGTGAAGTGGCGCCACAAAGAGGGACATGGGGGAAATTCCCCTCGTTGAGGTCTCTTTCCCCCACTTACCCCTAGTAAGCTCCCCTACAAAGGTGTACAGTTTATAGAAGCGATGCCCCAAAGCACAACTTCTGCCCCATGTCTGCATGCCCCAAACATGCTTCCCACTTTTGAAATTCCGGTTAGGCTGCTGCTAGGGTGGATAGTTTTTGGTTCCCACGGAGCCTCCGTCGCAAACCTACAAATGTAAATTCGACCTTTTCGTGCCCCCTCCTTGAAAAGAATAATTTTTGCCCCTGAAAAAGTCTTTGCAGTTTGTTCCCAACAGTCAGATTTTCCCCAGTAGTCACTTTGCCCACGAGTCTCTTTTTAGGTCACACCCGGCAAATCATGCTCTTGCATGAAGGACCGTATGTTATGAAATAACAATAATTTTTTTCATTAAAGTTATCATTTGTATGGTTGGTTTTTATATGATATTCGTGGCTAATTTTTCTCGCTGCCCCCAATTTTAACCATAAATGTCGGTTACTCTAGTTCATTTTAAGGTAACTACTTTAACCAGAGCCTTGGTCCTAGTAACCTCCCTGACCGAGGATACAGAACTCAACACTGGTACGTTTTACCAGTGAACTTTCTTGTGCCCACGGTGTTTGCATTAGGGATTCAAAAATTCTTGGAACTTCTCAGAGTATTTCCCATGAATGGCTTTACACACGTAGCAGTTGTATGCATTTTCCAGTACTGCATACCCTGCCCAATGTTGATTCAACCAGATAGTAAACTTCCGACTTTTACCGACCGGGTGTGACGTGACCTCTTCCTTTTGTACAACTTGTTGATTGAACTTTGAAATCGTGTGTTTTCTTACAGAAAACCCATTCAGGATATACATTATTCAACAAAAAGTTCACTGTGTCATAAATATTCATTAAAAATGCATATTCATTTCTATTCTCGCTTTCTGATAGGCTTTTCGCTACGGTGCAAAGGGCGGAATCATGTCGGGCGCTGATACATATCAAGCTGCGGCCGGGGATGACCCCGAACAGAAGCGTGAATTGGAAGACGAAGAAGAGATGCCTCTAGCCGAAAGAGACCTCGCGGACGACGCTCCGTGGAAAAAAATCCAACAGAATACTTTTACAAGATGGTGTAACGAGCATTTGAAGACAGTCAAAAAGCACATAGGGAGTTTAGAGACGGATTTGAGCGATGGTTTGCGACTGGTCGCCTTGGTCGAAGTTCTCGCACACGACAAGATATCACACAACAAACGACCGACATTCCTGTCCATGAAACTTGAAAATGTATCCATCGCACTGAACTATTTGGAGAGTAGGAATATTAAAATTGTCAATATTGGTGAGTATAAGTTGTTGCCTAATTACGGTAAATCTTGGGCTTACAGAAAACCGACTTCACTCATAAAAAAACAGGTGGTTTCGCTGGGACGTTTGAGTAACATGTACTAAATCAACGTAACCTAACCGTTACGGTAGGCCGGTTAATTCAATAGACGACTCAACTAATTCAGCGATTATATGAACCAGTTTCTGAAGTATTTTGTTAAACTCAAAAAAGAAAAGTACGAAAAGTCGTTCATGAAACCTGTAGACCTAGGCTCAATTCCACAGTATTCTAGCATTGTGAAAAATTGTCATTCATATGTCGAGGCTATAGTTGTACATATCGTTCCGTCAGTATTACAGTGTATACCAGTAAGCTACTGTTATATTCCACACGCACACTATTTCACAGGCACACACGATTCCTAATGAAAAGCTAAGTACGGTTGTGACACAGACATTCGATCCCACCAGGCAGGGTCTAGTACAATGCTACGTTGTTTGTATAGGGTGAGGTAAGGTCACCCGTACGTGGGAGTATTCGTGTTGACGGGCAGACTTTCCCTGTTGTGGCCGGCTTGGGTTTTCGTGCAGTACATGTCATAGCTTTTGAGGTGTTTCAAGCCGAAAAACATTGATTTTACGTGACGTTTGGAAGTTGCAAAATTTGTTCAAAAATTGGGGAACATTGGCCTAACTTTACGATTTATAGTATTGTGTACCTGGCCTATGCCAATACAGCCAGATGATGAATGGTGGTAGCCCTTGCCTGCCCTCTTTGCCTGTACCATTATATGGTATACATTTAACAAATTTTAAACTAAAATCTATTGCAGTGAACTGGGATTTCAGGAATTATATTTACATTTGACAAAATTAGTTATTACACCAGTGGCTTCTAAGCAGGGTTGCCAACTTTGACTCATACTGTATGTCAATTAAATTACTGTACCAAATTCTTGCTTCCAAATGCCAAATTGTGCATTATTCACTGCCATTTGGATTCCTAATTCAGTGCCAAATATTTTTTTCAATGTAAAATGAGCTTTTTAATGCCAAATTTGGCAGTGAAAGATGCTAGTTGGCAATTCTGCTCTAGTCCAATAGCACACAGTACGGTTTCTGCCTAAAGAGTTAAGTTGTTGAATCCTCACCAAAAGCCAAGGAATCTATGCAGTTATGCTGGCTAGTGGTGTGTGTGTGTGATGCTTAGAATTATTGTCTTGAGAGGAAGGTTTCTGAAGTGTTTGATGGAGGTCAAAGGTCATTGAGATCACTGGAGTTAAAAACCTGAAAAAAACCCTTGTAATCACAAAATTTCAAAATAGGAACGATGGTTGCTTTTCATATTCACTTTTTGAATTAATCTTATCAAGAGAAGAACCCTATTATTTGTGGCAGAGTTCAGAGGTCATATATGAGGTCACCAGGGGTCAAAAACTGGAAACCCTTGTGAATAGGATATCTCAAGGTAGGAAGCATGGATGCTTTTTCTGCTATGCATGTAGATACATTATGGTCAGCAGATGGAACCTATATCTGGGGGAGGTCAAAGGTCTGAGGTCACTGTGTAAGGTAGCCTGCAAGACTTTTCTTAAAGGGAGAGTGCAGTCACCCCAATAAAGAATTGTATAGTAGACTATCCTATTTCCTGAATGGCTCTTGAGAATCATGTGAGAGTATTTTTCTCACTCAATTGTAAAATTTATGAGGAGCAACTGCTTGGTTTACTTTGAATATGCAATATTTATGTCCTAAAATATCAAGATACTTGGAAGAGAAATAAGAAGAAATTTGTGACATTTAGCTATTGTTTCAAAACAAGTTTGGGGTGACTGCTTCTAACCTTTAAAGACAAATTCATGATCAAACTAAATTTGAAAGTCGGATTACTCACACATTTTGGAGGCAAGTGGTCATTTTTAGTTTTGGCTTTATTGTTTTTAATTAAAGGGGAGCTATTACCTAAGGTTCACTCAACATTAGTTAAAATAACATTTTTTGTGTTAGGCCTAACAGAATCTTTTGCAAGAGGCAGTGTTACAAATCCAGTGAAACACTAGGCTGGGGTGGGGGTTGAGTGAAGGGGCTGAAAAAGTCCATGGAGCAAAATTTACTATGTGGAAAATGTCATGTCATAATTGGATCATCTCAATACACTAGTCATCAATTCCCATTTCGGGCTGAATTCTACATACAGTATGGCAAGAGAGGCCTACAGTACATTTTGTAACTTGGTAGGCATTAAGCTTTTATGACTGTCAGACAGCTTATATATGGCATGAAGTATCTAGGTGTATTGTACATGTTGCTGAAAGTTTGGAGGTGCCCTTTCTCCCATGCCCTACCTCCTCTTAGACCACTTTGCTCACCCATACCCCCCTTCCATACACCTAACACAGACATATGCAATTGTAACCTAAAACTTGTAAATTGCAGCAGCTATTGTACAAATGAAAAGGGTTAAAAATTGGAGGGACAATCTTGGTATTTGGTAAAAAAAAAAATTTAAGTGGAAGTCAAGGCAGTGTATACAAACCATTTGCTGTTAGACAACACCAAGCCCCTATTATTAACTTTAATTGATGCCTGGATGGTGCCCTAGAGTGGAATGGACACCTCAGGCAGCTGTTGGAATTTAATAAATTTAAAATCAGACTTTTAGCACCTTTTTGGTCTCAGTGACTGATTATCATCAACACTCAAGGGTAGCTAGTCTATATCTTCCTGAATGTATCTAAGGACAGCTAGAGGCAATGGCATGGTACACAGGTGGTGATCCGCAGAGGACTGAGCCACCGCATTTTTTCATACAACAATATGTATGTATGCAAGCTGTTCAAGTAACATTAGATCACATTTTGGGTTTAGTGACCAGGTCACCTTTTACTTATATCCTTGCAAATTTCCCGCGGTTTCTACAACTGTTTATTCAAGGTATGTTTTTCATTGCCATGCATGAAACATAAGTAGGGTGTGTTGCGTCCTCACTTCCCTCGCCTCACATGCTGATATGAAGTAATTAGTAAGTAATGAGAGTAGAAATGGAAACAAGGTTTGAAATTACATCCCTAACTAACTAACGATAATGCGATAATGAGGAGATAATGAAATGCTGCATGCCCAGTGTTTATTCACAGATTTGTGTGATCAACTCGACAATGAAAAAGCTTACATTACACTATCCAGGCCAGTGTTATGTATCTGCTTTTTTTATTTCTTCAAGGAAATTTTTTTTTGTTTTTGACTTAGCAACTGGCAGTCCTACTTCTTTAGTGTTTACATTACTTTCTAGTGTCTAACTTCTCCGCTAGTGATGTCATTATAATCTTATACTAATCCTTTGGTTTTTATAGTATGCTAATTGGTAATTTTGTAGGGCATGCAGGAAATTAAAATTGGGTCAGGGTCTTCAGGTGTCATATATGTTGGAATACTTTGCACCATTTTACTATACAGTTTAAAGCAGAATGACGTCCTGCACTTGGCCTACATTGCTGACCACAACACTTGGATCATTCTGCTCTCTCCACTAAACAAGGGAGTGTTCTGCTAGCATTTTGAAAATGCAATTGCATACCACAAGATCTGTGAGAAAGGGATCTATTATTATTTTACATACTTTTTCAATAAAACAGAAGGGGGTGGGGGTGGGACATCCCCTGCAGGAGACATTTGCTGTCTTCTGGACACCTGGCACATTAGAAGTCTAATTACCATTAAAATAAAAATCAGTTCTTTTCACATGGCATTTGAAGGGGGAGGGGGGAGGGAGACATAGCAATGAGAACTCAGGCAGTATAGGGAACATGGTCAAAAACCAGTTCAGACTTCTGCTGTGGCGTTTATATACTTAACTTTTAGTGCATGTCTACACTCTACCGTATGGCTTCGTTTGGCATGAGAAGTGTCATGTCAATGGGATTCTGATCTCTCATGAACTGCCTGTCATAGCTCATACACCAAAGGTGTTTCAACAGTTACCAATTTATACAGAGTAGGTCCCTTGGTACATTTGAAATAATGTGTATTGCTGTCCACTGTCTCAGTGTTCCTAAACCAGTGGTATAGCCAGAAGGGGGATGATTCATGGTCATTGTTCCCTTGTCAGAGGCTCCCCCTCCCCCAAGTGAGATAACACAATGAAGTGTAATTGTTCAAACTTGTAGTTCCCACTGTTATTCTGTCCTCCCACAAAATAATGTAGACCTGCCGCACTCTTGTCTCCCCCCCTTAAATGCCAGTATATGGCTATGTTATATGTACTCTCATACAGTATGAAGGGAGAGATCCATGACAGAGTGTCATTTGGGAAGGTCTAAAAGATTCCGTACTATGCATTATAGTTTAGGGCTAGAGAACTGTAAACTTTAGTCTGCTTAACAACTACGTATGCCTTCTGTTGTTTCTACCAACCCTTACTTGCTACTGCATATACATATATAACATGAAATATTGTACAGGTTACAACAAATTGTAAGGCCTAGATGTGAATTTAAACCCAAGAATTTTTAATGCTGTTTGAGATTATAAACATCGACAGTCTGCCAGCATAATTGTAATTAATGGTGATCTAAATATGACAAGTTTTATATTTTCTGCATGTGTTTGTCTACTGCAAGTAGATTTCCGTAGACCACCTACTGGAAGTTCAGCCTAGTATGTAATGAAAACAGATGCATGGTTATGGCACTTCTGTTAATTTTCAGACAAGTAGCGCCCTTAGAAGTGGTGTATATGGTTCAAGGTACAGTGGGTAAGTAGGTACAATGTTAGAGTGCATTCGCCGGGACATCAGTTGCAGCCATTACTGCACGTTGTCTACGGTGCAGAAATTTTTCTTCAGATATTAAAGAACCTATTGTCCTCAGAGAGTGGGTCAGTGGTAGAACTGAATAGATAGATGAACTGTCTACTTTTAATTGGTTGGTGAAATGAATTACTTTCTTCCTGCACATGTAGACCTGTCTACAGTGTAAAGAACAAACACAAAATAAAAAGATTAATGGTTTTATCCAAGCTCTGCTGTAAATCGTAGATGATGTAAAGTGTTAGCAAATTCCTTCAGTCAAACTTGCTGCAGGACTTGTTCACCATGCATACATAGCTTTGATTACAAATGCTTTCAGTGATATTAAACTATGACACTACCTGTCAACATTTTGACAGTAGTCATAATTATCACACTGAAGCTAACAGCTTTGCAGAATCAGGTCATGTGGAAATCGCAGTATCGTACACCCCTCCCTGCAATTGCAATAAGCTATCAGTCTAGTCCATATCTTTTGCGAGCCTCATATGACATTTGTCAGAGAGCTCAATCTTGAAACCAAATTGAGTTTCAACTTATTAAAGGTGTTCACGTGGAATATTTATGATTGAAATATGTTTGTTCAGGTTTCAGACAAAAGTTATCTCGTTTGTCCTTTGTACTGTACTATGTGGAGTCAGGATCAATTAAAATTAATGACCTTCTTACTGTACGAGGTAGAATTCAGCACAAAGTACACTAGTTTCATAATGTTAATATGCTGGACTTAAAATATGTGTTTTAGAAATATGGAAGTACTTTTCGACCCGAACACTGGTAAGCATTAGTCTAGGTGATGTGTAATGTGTGGGGGTTGATTTATAGCTGGTTGTAATAACTGGGGGAGGGGGGTCTTATCACCTCCCAGGTGTTACCTGCAAGGTAGACTTTGTTTGCTCATCCCCTTTCAAAGGACAAATGTCTTCATCCCAGTCAGTTCTGGTCTTCCAACTAAGTTACTTCTACTGTAGCCCCTCCGTTACTGTCTTTAATACGATCCTCCTTGTCTGTAGACACAAACCTAGTTTGCCATGTCTTGGTGAGCATACAAGGCTATAATGTATAATCAGAACATTGTGAAATGTGAGCTAAGTGCATCTTTTGAATTTTCAATGTCAATCAAAGAGCTCAGGCAAATGAGAATTTTGAAATCTCCCAAACAAAAGTGCAATTTGGGGTAATGAGTGTCTATCTTTAAGGCTTTTCAAGCAAATTGAACAAACGACGTAACATACAGATTGCTAGATAGGCAAAGCTGGGTGTATCGTTCTCAGGATTTGTGTAGCAAAGTTTTTGTAGGTGTTGTGACCTCATGTAATAGTTTCCACTTTATTTTGGGAAATGTGCTCAAATTTGGAACTCAGGAATGTGTGATCAAAACATAAGTACAACTCTGAGTGAAATGAAACCTTGGTAGTCTGATCGCCAACTCAAAGCCCATAGGCCTATTGCTGCATCCTGTGGAAGGGAGGGGCCCTACTGTAGTAGCAATAAAAACCACTTTATTCAGGGAATGTGAATTAACATTCAGTTCACATGATAGCCAATTCCACATAGCAATCATGATGACTTTACATGATTTTTGATGATACATAGTTTAAAGTGTGAATCTAGCCTTAGCTGGTTTTAAAAATGTTAGCCCTTGTTTACCCTTTTAATGTGTTTCAGATCATGCTGAGCTTTTCATAATCTTGTAGTTAGTTCTGTGGTATTAAATGTCTAGATAACACAAAGTTCTGAAATTGATTAAATATTACAAAGAAAAAATATCGAAGGTTTTCTGAGGCATTTAATTACTTCAGAAATGCATATAAACTGTTTCCTAACCATGTGATACTGTTAGGAAGTGGTATGCATTGAATGAACAGAGTGCGATCACTTCCCAGTAATTTATGTGGTAGGCCTAATTTGTAATTCGTTTAATTTGTTGAATGCTAGTTTCACAAGGCTCACAAGACAAAATTTCTTCTTCTTTGACAACATCCTGTTAAAGTGCAATCCTGAGGAATTTTAATCTGCTGTTTGTTTTTTGTTAGAAAGGTGTTTAGCAATGCCACTCACAACTTGTAATATTTATTGTTCATTTCATAAATCCTATTAGGATACACTTCAGACTTTCATGATTTATGTTGCCAACCAACCATTGCATAGGAAGTTTTGCATTGTGGCAGAGTTGAAGCAATCACACAGGTCTCTTTGCAAGAATTTGTCAAAAATTCAAAGAATTTGCTGTCTAAAAGTTGTGGAATTTGAGAAATGCCACACTCATTAAGATAAGGTCAGTGAAGCAAAACCCACCATTCAAATGATAGTCATAATGAGTTGTACCAGGGAGTTGCAATGGAACTCCCTGGTTGTACACAGGGTCATTTCTGGTGAAACCGCAGCCTGGTAGACACAACTCAGTCCACTTGTTTTGCTGCTCTCTCATGCACAGTTCAGCCTGTAGACTTGGTATGAAATCCTACACGTTTGACGCTATTTTGTCTGCATTTGAGGTGTTTTTACACTGTTACCAGATAGCTGGTCCTCATCTCAATGGCTCAATTAGAAAAGAAACAACTATTTTTAGAGTTAGTCAAGTTCAATTTTCCTCCAAGTAATATCCTCTTTGATCAGATTACTCAGCAGTCCCTTAAGGATGTGAAACCAATCAGTCATCCTTAAAACTTGCAGGTGGAGATTGTCATGGCAACAGGATATCATTTTGCTCCCATAATTTAATATATTACCACAAGAAAAGTTAAGTTTATGAACAAACTAAGCAAAGTTTTACAAAGGGGAAGAAGGTAACTGGGTTCTGTGCCTGTCACTTAGGATTGGGTACAACAGATTACAGGCCAAATTGTTAGGTGTAGACTCTAGTTCACACCTTATAAGTCTTTCTGAAAGTTTACTGCAGTAGGTAGACCTGTACAACATTCAAACTTTCAAACAGAGAAATCAAGAATAGTGTTGGAATCAGTGAGACATGCAGAATTCACCACAATGCAACTGTAATCCATCGTCAAATGGTTCAGAATTGCAGCTCCCTTGCTACAGCTAGTATGAATTGTTCCCAAGCTCTGCACTCCACCTGGAGTTTTTTTAGCACTGTACCCCTTTATGTCTGTCACTTCCGCCTAAGGTTTGTTGTAACTCTTCATTAATGCAATTCTTATTGCCTCACAGAGAAAGTCCATGGAAGTTTGCAATGTGTCTTTGATAGTGACCTTTAACATCCAGTCATATAGTAATCTTTATCTTGGCATAGTTTGAAATTAAGGCCATGTATCAAAAATATTCCTCCCTTATCCCTCCTCTCTAATTGTATTATGAAAAGAATTTTTTTGATAAGATCAAAATGTTCATTAAAATCATAGCATAGTGTAGGCCAGTAGGCTCTGTAGCAAGTTTCACATGAAGCATGTTGCATGTAGGAAATAACTGGCTTTACTCAGTCAGCAAACCCTGCCTTTCCTGCTGAGCCGTTCCCTGTAGTTACTTTGTTGTACAGTAAGTAAACTAATTATCACTGATGAATTTCAGAGCAAGATGGTTTCATATTTCACTTTTGTGCAAATTTGGGGAGGAATGATGAATGCTGAGTCATGCATATGTTGCCATGTCCTAAGTTTACTTTAAAACATGAAAAAGTAAAGAATTCAAAGTGAGAGAAGCCCAGTTGCTATTTTCTCAAGTGCTGTTTTTTCAAGCAGTGGGCCTTTGTACAATTTGAATAATTAAAGGCAGCATTCTTACCGACATGGTTTCCACAGCTTAGTAACTTTTACTTGTTATTTTGTTGAAATCTGTTTCATTCTGTACAATATTATTGTTGTTCACTTTAAAACCTCAAGTCACAATTCTAGTAAGCTTCAACCTTATAATATGGGTCAAAGCAGCTGAAGAAAGGATATTGTCAAACATTGGAAAAGGTATTTGGGAAGTTGGAGTTATACTTGACTGCCCCACAGGGCAATCCATTAAAAGATTTTTAACTTGCCTTTAAGATATGTGTACAGTGCTTGTGTAGGCCTGTAGTCTTGTAGGTGGGACTTGTGCAAACCAGATTATATAGTGCCCTGTAGTCCTCAGCCATAGTCAGTTTTCAAGTTGTACTAGGGGCCCTGGTTTAGGACTATAAAATCTAATTTGCTAGTGAACTTACAAAGGATTGCCTGTAAAACATTTTGTAGGCATATTTGACATTTCAGCTAAAAGCTCTTAGCATTTAAGTGTGAGTAAGACAGGAAAACAGGTGTACATCACAATATATCCATGCCACCCTAGCTTGTGTGCCCCATTGATTGCTTGCATCAACACCTTCTTTTAGAGAAAGATTTTAATTCATCTTGTTTCCAGCTTTGAGAGTTGAGGACTGGTGTTATAACTCTGACATTATCTTGCATCAGCAGTAATAATAATTCAGGCCTTAGTGATCACAAATGGGGGAGAAGCCTGTGTGGCTTATGAATTACAACTTCACCTTGGGTGGCTAACTCAACAATTTAGATCAAATTTGGTTTCTTTTGTAAAGCCATTTCAGATGGGAAAACTGTAGATCAGTTTTGGATGAAAAACCCACCTTACTTTGACCTGGCCAGGGATCGAACCCCAAATCTCCTGGTTGCCAAGCTTCATCGCTTCAAATGCATTCAGCTCTGAGCATTCATCTGTGAGCATTCAGCTCCTTCAGCAATTGCCATCACTGATTTGTTTAACCTCGTAGAGACTAAAAACATGAAAATTTTGAAATATCTGCTAAACAGGAAGGAATGTTGAGCAGCCTATCTTGTTTACAATAGTCATGACACTCCTACCCTACATTATGAAACAACTTTTATTGTTGTTTATGTTGTTGAGTCATCTTATCTGTGTTTGTCAGCACATGATAAAATTTTTTCTTCAATTTAGTTTCTGGTGGAGTTTCAGACTACATTTGCTATTTGAGGGATCAAATCTTACTCAGGGATAATAAATCATGGTGTCTGTTAATTTTGTGCAGGCTGCAGGCAGGTTTAAGTTAAAAGTCATCAACTGTGACTAGACAGTGTCAAAGGCCGGTGACATTAATTCATCACTAGCAACCACCATGTCAGATTGTCACTAAGGTAGAAATCTAGGCTGGGTTGGACAGTTAGCATTTAGCATCTATATAGGCTACAGTGCTCTCCATTTTCAGTATACTATAATAGGCCTACATGTTAGCCTAGATGTACTGGTAGTGGTATGCCTGGGTTCAGGGTGGCCTGTATGGACCTACAGGCCATGTTCTTCGGATAATTGTGGGAGCGTGCAGAGTATTAAATGTTTTTTGGTTAGGACATTTTTATTCCTTTTTTATGGGATAATTTGTCTAGTCAAAAATTGGGTGAGGAATAATTGAAGGAATCAAAGGAGAAAGTAGTCATTGAATATTGTTCATTTTGTGTATATAGTTGTACTGAATTTGTAATAAAGTGTTTGATACTGTAAAACATGATGTGATGCACCATGGGAAACCTGCATGCTTAACTAAACAATTATGTTCGTACAATTAAGAAAGGCTACATATTTTGACTGTTGATCTGCTATTGATACTGGTCATTACATGGTGGTATTTTTAAACTAGTATGATACCAGTGTTATTCAAAGGCATCGGTTTATAGTGGCTTGTCTGTTCTTAACTTCTGCTTTACTGCTTATAAATTAATTACCATTTTCAAAAATTTTTAAATTAAAACTAAGACATGCTAGCATGCTAATTGTACTGTGTGTACTGTATATGTATTTGCACAGAACAATCAATTAAGTAGGCGTGTAGTATGGCTGTGTTTCTTGCAAGTAATTCTTAGTTAATATTTAAAATGTAATAAATAGTGATAATCTATCTTTGTGATAAAGGGAATCAAATATTAACCATTCAGTTAAGCTGGCTTATGAAGTTACACTGAGCATTAACAGTGCATTCCTCTTTTAATGTACTTTGTTGCTTTACAAATTTTGTTACCATAGCAACTAAATTAAACCAGTCTGCAGTAGCTTCATGCATATTTTACAGTTATAGGCTGTACCTTGTCAAAGTAAACAACTAAACAATGAAGGTAAACATGTCAGCTGTTGTGCAATGTATATGATTGGTCGCTAACATCACAACTAAGGCACTCTCACCCCTAATAGATAAATTAAGCTCTTAAAAAATGTGAAATATTTCAATGTTGTGTTATATGGTGAAATAACCATGTGCAATATTTGCCCACTTGGTGAATGTGTATTTTT
>WURT03648637.1:0-19243 GCA_009936505.3 Holothuria glaberrima | reverse complement strand
TATATTTGTGTGTGTATAGGTAGATGGATGGATGGATAGATATTTGTAATGTTTGACATTAAAAGGTTTATTAGTTTGCAGGGACAACGAACTATTATGGAAACTAGTAACAATTCGCATTAATGTGAAGGTGTAGACTTCGCTGAAGTTCACATTTCAAAAAGGGTAACGAAAAAAGATGTGAGCATATTTTTAACACAAAAACGGAATGAATGAAACTGACTAATGTTTACTAAATAAAGGGGTCGGTTTCCCGGCTTGCGCCCTTACCGTCTGAAAGCAGTACTAAATCTCTTAATTTGGATAAGGAGATGCATGAAGGCAACTTCAATCAGTGTTTTAACAACTCTTTTTTCGAATCACTACCGTCAAAGGATTGTGCTTCTGGAGTGGGCATAAGAGGATTCCGCAGGTATTGCTCTTGCAGTACTTGTCCCAACTAGATATGGTACTTTATCCAAAAATCATGTAAGCTAACATTATGACAATATTTAAAATATTGTCAAATGAATAGCACCATTTTGCGTCTATGAGTATATTTTCTGCACAAGAATTTATAAAAGTAAAGAGTAGTCACTTATACGCTGGTGCTACTACCTGTACCCAGCCTAAACATTGAAAATACAGGGTAATTCTGCTTAAGTCAATTAATAGCCAACATTGACTAAGATTCGAAAGTTGAGAAAATGCTGTGAAGCTACGTAAAAATCTGGTCTGAATTTAAAACAATTATTTATTTGTTATATATAACAGAGCGACTCCACTGAATCGACATATGCTCCATGAAAGGCGCACCCAAGTTGTCCAAAATATAATTATTTCCGTACCCTCAGAATAATTTGTCACGACATATTGTCAATTTTTTTTTTATTTTGGATAGGGGGACTTCAATCGGCTGACTGTGTTGTTTATAAAAGCTGGTGTACCGAATGGGTTGAAATACCTTTCATATCATAACAGCGAGTTGGATGTGTTATCTTGTGATTTTGTCTTGTCCACTTTGCAAATTGAGTGCAGGCCAGCAGTGTGCAACTGATTACTAGTGAAAGTTTTGTGTCCTAGAATTTTAATCTCCTAGGCATTAAAATTCAACTAATTCAAGAGTTTGTGAGCTTACATATGAGGGTTAAGATTTTATTCTTGCATGTCACAGAAAAAAAACATGCACACACACGCACTCACACACGAAAGGAATAATGTGTAAGCAAATAGAAATTGATAGTGCGCCATCCATTAAGGCACTTTTCATTACAATAGCTAATAATTTGTTGTAGCGTCCTCTATTATTTTTCATTCCAACGTAAGGAAGCAACAGAGGTTCTTCACGTGACGTCACAAGTTAGCTGTTTCTTCACTGTCAACAGCTCTGGCCGTCAAGTTGAGGCCTGCTACAAACTGTGCGGTATGTGTGTGCGTACGTACACAGCCACCAATATGATAACTGTGTATGGCCAGTGGCGTAGCTACAGGGAGAGAGGGGGCGGTCGCCCCCCCCCCGCTCGGAAATTGAAAAAATTCGGAAATTTTCAAATATCCGAAACAAAGCTTAAAATTACAAAATTTCCGATAAAGAGTAAAAATTTCCGAAAAATATAGCAAAATGTAGTGAATATATCAAATTTTTCTTTTCCTCGTGTACGCTCGACATCTAATGAAACTTAATTGTTTAATAGAATTTATTTGTATAAGATATTATATGGTTATTATTTATAAATATCGTTTTCTTTTCCTACTCAGTGAAGATAATGTGTGAATACAATTTTTAAGATTTTGGTCACTGAATTAGGCCTAAATAATTTATACAATGATCTGCACTTTACGGATCACAATAAATTGACAAGAATTCCTTGATACTAGACTTGACAAATATCTTTAATTATTGACTTGGAAAACGCTTTAAAGATAATTATCTTCCCGACCTAAAAAATAAAAACATTAAGTTAATACAACACAATTGGGTAAATAAATGGATTTGGAGGCTTCAATTTCAAACAGAAGTAAAACAATTCGTGCCTCCCTTCGCTCGATGATTATTACAAACTTATACCTCCCTACAAAGGGACTTAGTGGTAAAATTAGCTTAGGGCCTGCATTTTACAATTGTTTGTGTACTACGTATTACATAAATGCATATCCAAATGTATAATACTGTGTAGGTGTAATATGCTTTGGGAAATGTAAACCATTCAACCTGAGTTGTAGTATAGAAGAAGAAAAATTGGAAATTTTCAGATGAAAATTGGGAAATTTTTAGGTCTTGCCCCCGGAAAATTTCCTAGCTACGCCACTGGTTTATGGTATGTAATGGAGGGAAGTTGGAAAAAAGTTTTCAGTAAGAGCAAAATGGTTACGATTTGTTGCCAATCAAACACAAAACTTGTCTACAACAATGCCAATTATTCTTTCACTAACAGTAGACTTACTACATAGAAAATCGGCACTTACCAATGTACAGTACTAGGAAAACCATATAGTGTTTGGAGTTACGGCGGCCTTGGCCCTCAACCAGGTGGTATGGAGCTAAGCGCAGTGAACTGTACAAATTAATCTCGTCTCACCACATTGACTGAATCATTCAGTACACAACTGGGGCACGTTTGCATATGTTCCTATACCTACTTTACTACTTATGGACCGACCTACATCCTTTAAGGGAAATATTGACTCTTAAATTCACCAACATGGTGTACGAAAATAGCTATTGTTAAACTATTCAGTCTCACCAATAACCTCCAATAATAGCTTTATCTCCTCAAAATATAATGCATTACCAAAGGTATGGAAGTTGCAATATTTAACACTTGTTGTTGTAGTAAACTCCACAAACATCAATCTTGGCATAAGTTAGTTAATGGTGGATTGCAGGGCCCGTTAATTCAACTTGAAGTTGTTCAGTATAACGATTTCTGTGAACGCCATCCAATTTATTAGCAATGTCCGATGAAACAATATCCCCAGATTCAGCCATTTCGACAATTATCTTACTGCTTAGGGGGCATCATCAAATAATGAACAGGATGCTACAGTATAGTACTATGACCACGCTTTAACGTGCGCATATGAGTTTGTTAAGTTCATATTGAGGAACTAAACAATGGGTTTGAGGTCTTTAGAAGGAAATTCAATAGACTTCTGAAGTCCTCGGAAATTTAACAATAGACAGTCTATTGTTAAAGTTTGGGTTAAGGAAGAAAACACAAGGGAAATAACAAAGAAATCCTCGGATTGAATGTTGTGTGTGTAGACTCGTACATTGGATGATTAGCACTGGCTTGAATCTTGACGGCCAGGTCAAAAAGTAAACAAGTCACGTGGTTTGATGACGTCGGTGAAGAACCTCTAGAGGAGGGCTGTAAGCTTTGTTCCCTTGTTATATATATTTCAATATTTGAAGTCAAATACCTACGTTTTAGAAGTAAGCAAAATACAAACAAACAAAAAAAAAATAAAAAATACAAATAAAAATAAAATACAAAAGCAGGAAAACAAAAACCTAAACAAGGTAACTTAGGTGACAATGTGTTCCGATTCTATGTTGAGAAGCGGTAGACTTACACTATATAACGATGTAGGTGTTAGAAAATAGGTACATTATGTATACGTTTGTTGCTAGTCGTTTCACTAAAAATCCTTATTATTAAAGTATGGCCATTGGCGGATACAAACCTCACTTCAAAGAATTTTAAACAATGGTCTTTGTCTCGGGATTACTTGGAAAAGAAAGGAGGAGATCATCATTAAAAGGGTTTAGTCCACAGAGACTTAACAATAGAAACAAAGAGACCTGTCCATCAAATGGTGTTTTCTAAAAAGAATTAAATCATTTTCAAGTGCATATTGTCTGTCAGATTTCGGTTTAGATTTCGGTCTATCTCCTAACAGCTCCCTGATATAACCAAAGGTAACTTCCTGCACTAGCGTAATATTGAGGCAAGCACACGTTATCAACTCATTTCGTTCAAAAGTTTGCGTTCAAGTACAGTATAAAACTTTACGAGTGTTACAGACAACCTTACGGAAGACTAATGTGGCCATCGTAACAAAAAATTGACGACCATGAAATGTCACACAATATGATTTTTATTAAAACGAAAAACAAAAATAAAATTTTTGTTTTCCGCTGTTTTTTGTTCTTCGAAAAAAATTTTGTTTGTTTTTTCGGATTTTTTTTTGTTTTTTGGAATTTCCCCTGTTTTTCTGAAAACAAAATTGTTTGTTTATCGTTTTAAAAATTTCATATTGTCTGGGATTTCAGGGTCGTCATTTTTTTACGATGGCCGCATTAGTCTTCGGTACAATCTCTCCGAGTCGTCTGGAAAATCTTTTGTATCCAACTCACATTGCTTCCTTAAAGGGTAAATACCCCTATCATAATTAATGTACGGTCATTTTAATACATACAACAATGCCATTGGTTATTTTAAAGAAGACATCATCTCAGCGGAATCCGACAATATTGTATGTTGGATTTGTGTGATGTCACAACTTTCCCTTTTTTGAAGTTGGATTAAGACCCTGTTCGTACCACTGGTTATTAAACATACTGTTTCATTGGCTCCGAAGTAGTGAGCACACGGGTATACTAACTGTAACAGAAGATTTAACGAATCGGTTCTTATTTCTTCATCGAACTTTCAAAAAGTGAAGGCTGTGACGTTTACAAACAAAATCCTGCTTACGATATTGTCAGATTCCGCCAAAACTCGACATATCATCATTAAGTTCTAATTAAAAAACTTTTGTAAGATTACTCCTTTACCTCTCAGCTGCAATACGGTTCTGAGTCCTTACAGAATAAAGATGACTGCTTTAAAGGGTAAAATATCATAGTTTTAGCTTCAAAATAAAGTTGTGACCGGGTTGGTTGCGACGGTTGCCTAATTATGCAAACGGTTTCTATCTTGGTCAGGGCGCAGTATCATTCAATAAATTCGAGTGCCCATATATGGAATTCGACGTAAAATTGATATTTTGTTCAGATGTAAGTTTAAAGTGTCAGTGATGAAACACATTACTCACAATACTCATTGTCATCACTAACCACTTCGCTCTACCACCCACAAAATCCGTCACTCGAGAAAATTGCACTTCTCGCCAAACTGCCAAAGGGGAGATTTTATTAGGGCTAGGCTGTCGAATGAGAAACGGCGACCACTATGTTCAGATATTTCATCCATAGTACACACAGGGGTCGATTCTCGCATTCTTATGAACAAACCGAACTGTGATCCTTACAGCATTTTCAAGACATACTGGAGACAAATACTAACCACTTAAGTAATACGTTATACCAACTTGTTAAATTTTAATTTAATGGTAAATCAAGCTAGTTTTGTTAAGTATTTTCGCGGCATCCGCATGCACGGTAGTTTCAAGATTGCCGACGATTTGTGGTTTGCGGTCAAATGTTGTATGCATGCCACGACTGTTGCACAACATCTCCAAATGACATTTAAATGGTAAGATATCATCAAGAAAAATGTTATATCCAGTATTGAATATATAGTTTTCCGCTGACGGGAAAATGAAGAAAATTGCTTTTTCATTTGCAAGACACCGCTAGTACAGGCAGTGTGCACGGTTTTGTTAGCCATTCTGTCTGGCAGTCTGGAAGGGTATGTAAGATATTCCTCGATATACATCTATGTCACTATGACGCCAGTTTAGCTTTCGTGTGCAACAAGTAATTGTATACATTAGGAACCTAAGATATCATGGTGAAAATGAAGATCGGTATACCGCTCTATGAATACCGGGTCAAACAATACCGAATATATGGGTAGTTTTATGTAAAATATATCATATGACCGTCTACGGTGCTTAAAATACTAATTATCAGTTTGTGGGTTTTTCATAATATGACAGTTAACCAACGGACCCAACTGTACAGTCACGGTTTGGTCGGACTGCCCTGCGGAGCAGGCCAAATGTTCTTCATTTTTCCTCTATGGTGGAAATCCTTATGATGGGGTAGCCACAGAGAGTTAGCCACGCGTACTAGTATTATGGGCACAAACTGAACTACAGCCTAGCTTGTTTTTGTTCCTGCAAACATAACTACTACTACCCTTCACAGTAGAACCTTTCTTAAAGGTAAAATACATATAATTTCAGTCCGGCGTTTAGCCACCACAGGTGATTTTGGGTCAGTAGCACCTTGTTACCAAAGACTGCTTCCCCCCTCCCACGGTACCATCCGCCCCATCCAGAACTCCGCCATTTTGGCCATGTGTGCCGGTCGGTACGCTTCTGGTCGCAACTTAAAACGTCTCTGAATCTTTTACTTCAATCATCTTACTAAGTGCAAAGGAAAATAATCATTCCCAAGCCAAAACATTCCACCAGCAACAAGGTGACGACACCAGCTTAGTCTAACTCCATGGTATTAGTTGTACACAGTACCACATTAATCGGGACTTACTGTGAAGACGCCCTCTACATGGCTTAAAATTTCTGTTGTATACTACGTTAGTGATGAACAAAATAGTCGAGTACGTACAGTCTAGTTGACAAGCGCCCTGATGTGTGAGAAGTGAAAATTTTATTTACGTCTTGACCAAGACTAACACCAGTTAAGCTTCTTGGCCACCGTCCCAATATGCACAAGTATATCACTATATATGAAGGGAGCTGAGACGAACAAACTTCTAATGGGTGAACTGTGTGTTGTGTATGTGGGGACAGCGGGTGGGTAAGAGGGCTCAGCGAACTGTTAATGTTAAAGCAACCCTTTCAAACGAGTATCAAAATGTAATATACTTCTCCCTCGATGACAAAACATGCCCAAAGATTGGAACATGCGATTAACTGCAGCGGTAACGGTTAGTATCTACGCATGCCTGCACATGACCCACAATCAAGTGTGTTTTTGTAGCGTTGTTCGTGTGCACTATGTATACGTACGGTCCACACACATGCAGTTACCAACTGGGTTTGCATGCAGTCCATTATAAGAAGTGGGTCCCGTGTGTACGTAACAATGCACTCACCCTGTGTAGTACACTTTCAGAAGACTAAGCCTAGTACAAAGACGCATGTAAAGACAAATATGTCTGGAAACAAGTATGTGCAGGCATGGGAAGATACTAATCTTTACCGCTGCAGTTAATCGGCATAGATAACAAAGGAAATTCATAATTAGTTTGAAAAGCCATTAATTACTTGGGCTTACCAACTAATTGAATAGTGTGACCTAGCTGATCAGAGGCATGGAAACATGTTCAGTGTAAGCAGGGAGTTGCAACAGATGGTGTAAGAAAAAAGTTACACTTATATAAAATATAACCCTAGGCGTGAGAAATTATTCAGCTATAAAGGATTCGTCCATTAGCAAAAGATAATTAATTAATTCAAGTTGGTCGGTTGACTGTGTAAGTGAATGTTCCTGGCGAATGTGGCTCACGAAGTCAAGGTGAACATTAATGCCAGTTGCAATTAAAATGAATAGTCAGTTACGATACACGGCCACTTTTGCCTGAAGAGGCAGGTCCCTGTAGAGAACTTAGAACAATACGTACATACGACCATGTTAATAAATTTGCATTTACTCAGCAGGGAGCTAACACTGAGCTCCATCAGCCTTGGTCACTCTCAGTCTAGACGTAAGTAACACTCATGTTCTTAAAATGAGGGCGCATGCCAACTAAACTGTGTAGGTTCGAAGATTCTGTCACGAATAGTGGTGACGCTCAAGCATACATCACGTTTGCCAACTTGCATATTTCCATTACCAGTTTTGAACGAACTTGACTATAAAATCTTGCATGAATATGGAAGTTTCCAAGTAGCTAAAACAACGAACGAAGGAATTTGGCAGTGCAGTGTGAGTCAGAATCGACACCCAGGTATACCGTATACCGTACTTCACACGTGTTTAATATGACTAACGAGGTATCTGTTCAACTTGAAATTCGCAATGATTGGCTGATAAAACTGAATTGGGCGTATGTTCTCACAACATGTGCTCATGGTCAAGGTCTGTCACATTTCGAGATATGAAGAACATATAAACTCGATTTATTAGATCATCGGGTTTTGCCCAAGGTTTTTATATTGAATTATATTGAATGAATCGCTGTCAACTGTTATTCTGTTTTTGAAGGAAAATTATTTGATGCAAGTTAAGCTAACTGATGCAGAGGTAGTTTATAATTTCAGTTGGTGTGGCTAACCAACTTAACGCTTCAGGTCGAATTCGAATTTTTTTAGATAGGAATGACACCCAGTTCAGACGGGCTACCAAGTATGGATGCTCCTCAATAAAAGAAAAAAAATATGTCTTATTTATTTTGCATACGTGACTGTGTGAAAATCATCCAGAAAAAGAGCTGCAAGACGCTCCCTGATTTGCTGATTCAGGTTACTATCGCTTGGTGTTTAAAATAGCTGTATCATTTTATTTATGTACTTCCAACATGTATACAGACGCAGCCATTTTCTTACGTTAGTAAAGTCACAAATTAAGAATAGTGTTCTTGTTCAATAGCCCTACTTTCAAACAAAGATGAAAGACATGCCAGTCCGAAACCTGAAACATCTGACATGTCAGTTTGCTAAAAGCCTTTAAAGAAGAACCTATTGAAGAGATATCTATTCTTGGAGAAGTTCATACTGTATAAATAAATCAGACGTGACGCTTACATTCCCGACCAATCAGGTTACATGTACAATGAACCATCAGACAATACAGGGTCAGTCATGGGACAACCAGACCAAAACATCAGAAGCAAATTTGAAACCGGGTATCTTAATAAGGAATAAATTACATTCAATTAACAGCTTCTTGTATGCTTGGATTTGAAACTGTCCTTCGAAGAGTTCAAGGTTGCATGAATCAAACGACACGGCAAAGACTAATCATGACTGTTGACACAAGAAATGGAGAGGTCGACATCCAATCTCAAGTTAGTATTTTCACAAGAGGGTCTCTTACGTCCAATTAATTTTCGCTTGCTAAACGTTGCTTACTTTTAGAGGAAAGGTGAGCAGCAGTCTCATTGATGAGTTTCAGTAACGAAAGCAGAAACGAAAATAATAAGCAAAACGTCGGATCAGAGCAAACCGAAGACTGAATCTGATTAGTTTATCATATAGGAAAAAGAAATGATTTGTTATATAGATAAAGAGCCAATCAGCGATTGACCGTTTGGCGGTACGTGTGCATTCCCATCATCCATTATCTCTTCAAGGACAAGTTAAAAACCGAAAGATACCACAATGTAAGAAGGCTTTTCTACAGCTGGTATAACAAGAGCAAACGAAAAACTTCAGTTCTTGATATGTTAATACATGAATACTACATATACTCAATGGTAAACCTAAACACAAAGAGTTATCCTATGTGTGAATTTCACGACTCAGTGAGAAACATATTGTATCATGATCCTCAAAAGCCATTCATGAAATATGATACCCGTATAACTCATTCAAATTGGGGTAACTGCAATTTCCCTTTCAATCAGATCTAACTTTTCGTCTTGAATCTAAAGTTGTTTCTACAGTATGAAATCTAAAAGAAAAGTATGTTAAGATGTAACTTTATGATCTAACAGGTCACTTCTCCCATCTGTGAGACATTTCGACCGAACATTTTCTTGCGGGCCTATGTTACGGCTAGGCGCCATCCAATGGCGGTTCTCCCAGTGGCGTACTAAGAGTCTGACGAAAAGCCCGCACAGGGTACTAGGCTTGTGAGGATGCTATGCCACAGCCGAAAATTTCAGTAAATAATTAACATTTCAGATTATGTTAACAGTTCAAAGCTTTACCAAAGGTGACGCCATTTTACATCTAGGAAAACTTAGAACAAGAAATATTTCTCAAAGAGTAATGGTGTCTTCCCTCCGCCGAGGCAACATCCCAACCAAAATAGAATACTAAATAATGACGATTCCTAAACATATGATCAATTTGACGCTTTAATAATTTTACCATAAAGACAGTACGATTTTCCATCCAAACCGTCACACAAAGGCAAAAATTTCTCTTGTCATCCCATTCTCTTAGACAGGACCTTTTCACTTAAGAAAATATCACTAAATAATGACAATTTGTGAACATGTAATCGTTTAAGGTTTTGTAAACGATAGCACAATTTTTTCACCTTAGCCGGACCTTACATGTACCCCTCCCCCTCAGTACCCTCTCCAAGGATGAAACTCATGCACAAGTGAAAAAGGAAGTGTTCTCCGAGGTGTCAACTATCTGTAGGCACGCCACTAGGTGTTCCACTTATCTAGTGTCATCAAATGCCCCCCCCCCCCCACCAGGCATTTCGTCCAGGATACGGCCCAGAGAATGAAAATGGATTTATGCTATAAAAATTTCCCAAGACACTCCACAGAATATTTAATCCAAAAGTGTCCTCCACGCCATAGGGCCTTGCCGCTGGCGCTCGGATTAGTTCTGGAACTTATTGTCAAGGTCATGGCCCCACTTTTATTATTACATTTTGATTGATATGTGAAGATAAGTGAAAATGTGAGATGTACACACTGATATATTGAGGTATGGTCATTGGGCCATGTCCCCTTCATCTCCTCTTATTGCATAACAAGCAACTCTGAAGACGTTTTGAACATAACTATTACAATAGGAAAACAATAGGAAAAGCAAGGAGAAATTCTTCTTGAATTCACAATTCACTAACAAAAATATTTTCACATGATCAAAATAGGCCATTCATGCACTAGAATAACGGGGCATACTAACTCTGATTGGGGTGACTGCATTTTTCCTTTTTAAACTATACTTTTGAAGCTTTTCCATCCCATATATTTAACTTACAGATTTATCGAAATGCCATGAGAGGTCTTCATGTGAGATAGTTCAAGAAGGTCAGCACTGTTCTTTCGACCGTCTGTTCAGGCGCGTTACCAAGGGGTGGGTTTAGGAGTTAAGCCCTATACTCCAACATAACTCAAGTGCACAAAATATTAATGTCTCAAAATCGCCTTGGGGTCTTTTCCCCGATCCTCCATCCATGTCCACGAAACCCACAAACCACCGGCCCTAAGGCGGGTCCCTGGTCCCCATGCCTACGGGGAAGGCTTTGCGGTCCGGTAATTCCCCTGGCTACCTTGAAATAGTGTGGTCTATAGACCCCCTTCCACTAAAAAAAACCTGGTTACGCGGCTGCTTTTGTTGCTGCTAGCATTTAGTTTGTCATAGCTATCTTTGGCGCTCTATCACAAACAAGACACCTTCCTGAACTGACCACTTGACCACCCGTGGTAAAACCAACTAAAGTGTAAAACTGAACAACGTGCCACAGAAAATATTCTCTCCGGGCGCCTTATTGTCGGCAGCAGCAGGTGTGGTAAGACGAAATGAAATAAAATACGTGAAAATGGAACCACTCTCGTCAGACTCCAACGATCTGTTCCACTTTACCGGAGTCATGCCAATTTTAATTTGCGGGTTACTGAGAGCTATGAACACCTGATCACGTTTTTATGTTCTGGTTGAAAAATTTAAAAACGTGTTAGGTTTCGCTCCGTATTCTACATTGGTAAGAAACACATCATCATCTAAGCTAAGAGAATTTTAAAATGCATCACAGCTTTTTTCCATTTGATATTTGAAAAGCAAAATTTCAGAAAAAGCGATATCAATTCAAGCCATGATTTCTAATTAGCAGGTTATGATAAGTATGGCAGCTAATGACAGTTATAATGAGTGATACTTTTGGCTCTTCAAAAGGATCAGACAACCGAAAAGAGAAGCCAACCACAAAACTTTAGTGTAATTCAAGTAGTAATGCAATGTCGCCCCCTTTTTGGGATAATTGTTTCCCCCTTTCGGTTAAAGCAGAGTTTGTGATACACGTTCTACTAGGCATTTTCTACTTGATTGCATATTTCTTCGTTATAGTTCCCATATAGCTCACTTAAACCTTTTCAAAGAATATTTAAAGGGCGTAGGTAGTCACAACGTTATTTTGAGATTATTTGCTGAAAACCACAACATTTTTTCATGTTTCCGTTCTATTTTCTTCCGGGCATTACATTTTAGAACACGATCTTCATTGCATAGATAACCAAGGCATTATTTTACAAAAAATAATAATCATAATCATTTCGGTAAAAGAAAAGTCTTCAAGTGATACAAGCATTAACAAATTTAGAACACAGAGGGCATGCTAGGTCAAATTGGATTGAATGAATGAATTTGTCCTTTGAAGGCTATATGGACCCATTTGGGACTTGAACAAGTCTATAGTTGAAAGGCAAGCCATTTTGCCAGTCTTTGCGCTAGATAATATAGGTGGGACTATTCCAATCGTCACATTACCGTCGAAAAAACCACATATGCTTCAACATCTTTATATAACCCAGACCAGGGATTTCCAACAGACAAACAGAAAGGACCGATAGCCAGACAAGGCACTGAAGGATGTGGTGTGGGAGGGGGAGCCGTAGTTCCTAGAAACGACGTATGTTTGTAGATGGTAATATGTGCTAAAATGCATAAAGGTAATGGTAATTTTTAACATTTAAGAGGGCCGAAAAATTTTCGGAGAGGTGGGCTTGGGCCCATAAATCCCATTAGCTGTAGTCTTAAAACTAACCTACTGTTCCCTTGAATGGGTGGTGGGAGTAAGAAACATCTGAAGGGAAGGGAGGTAGGAGAGGGTGGGGGGGGGGTACCGAAGCCGATGTCGAAATATTGAGAGTTCGGACATGGGGAGTGTTTTTACATTAGTTTGACAGAGCACAGTGGATCAGTGGTGAAAGGATTAGTTCGACCCCCTGCATGTTCATTGCGTTGTGTTCTTCAGCAAAAAGCTTTATCTCAATTGTCTCTATTAACACAGGGTTTAAATGGGGCAATATGAGGTAGGTCACGGTAGACGTTGCCGTCAACCACCCCATATGGGTGATTATCTCAAAGACAGGTCATCAATGACCAAGGGTAATGCTAGATGCGTCTTTGATAACTTGGATTCCGGCCCTAGATTTAAGCGCGCCGTATAAATATAAGGATTATTACATTACGGATGCTACCCGTATTCTGACGGACGAGTACCAAATTAGAACAGAAAGGGTACACAGGACGAGGAAGTCACGGTCTTCCTACAGTTATCTCAAGTAGTGTGCTTTCCTATTTTCGTTCGATTCAAAATGTCAAAGTTTTTCTCTGATACTACATCGCATAATGTCAACATAGGTTGTATTCCTTTAAAGGGAAATATTGCGTTTAAAATGCTCCAACATGGCATACAAAGAAAATACCTTAAACCATTATTAAACCATTCAGTCTCACCAATAAACTCTAGCAATAGCTTTATCTCGTCAAAATTTTATGCTTTGCCAGAGTAACGGATGTTGCATCATTTGAATTTTTAAAAGTTTGGGTGAACAAATAACTTTTGTGCAACAAACAACCGAAGTACTTCATGTGAGAGCCTTATTCCTTGAAAAGAAAGGTACCGTCCAACCTTATTTTGAATTGTCTATCATTTTGTTTATTTTAATATTGGTTAAAAAAGTATGATTTTTTCTGTAAAACAAACGCAATATTTCCCTTTAATCATAAGACAATGAATATCACTCACCTGGCTCGCCCCCGTCTCCTTCTGAGGCAGGTTCTCGTCTGTTCTGCTACACCGCCCCCACATGTTCTTGAGCAGCTTGACCATCCTGACCAATGACTCCAGTGTGCTCGTAAACCTGCCCTTCCCTGCGGGATAAGAGAAACTTTGCTAGTTTAAAAGGTTTTGCAACATTACTCTATTTTCATTGCAGTCTCAAAGTGACCACAGTCTTCATCCACAAAATTATTAAAGGCTGTTTTTAAACATCTTGATAAAAGCACTTTAAGCTCTTACAAAATTAAATTGTTATCACATTTTCTTACGTAATGATATACCAGAGAAAATGCATCATCTAAACAGAAAAATATGGTAACTTTGCATTAAAACTAAGATAGCATTATTATACGGCACTTAAAGATAAGGTACTGCTGTTTAATCATTTCCTTTATTATAAACCGACAATCGAATTCTTTTAGTAGGAGCTTCTCGTCCTCAACTTTTCCAGAAGCTATACCAAGACCGTAATCGGGGAGGGGTACAGGGGGTAGTCCCTCCTCCTAAGGAAAAATCGTCCAAACTAAAAAATCAAAATTATCATTGCTTTAATGCATGTTACTACCCCCTAGAAGCTATCTTGCCCAGTCGGTACCTTGTCTGGTCACGGGCTTGGGCTGCACTCCGGCACGTTCTGTGCACAACCGTGAACGTGACTAGGAGAACCAAAGTGGAATGCCCCTCCACCAACAGAAAACGTTCATCCCCCACTGACTAAAAGGGAAAATGCAGTCCCCCCAATTTGAAGCAGTGTACCCTGGTACACTGGTTCAGGAATGGCTCCTATCAATCATGTGACAATATTTTTGTCACTTATTCCCTAAATTTATGCAGAATAACTTATTGGTTTACCCTCAGTATTCAATGAATTGACACAGGAATATTATGAAAATACTTGTGAGAGGAATAAGATGAGATCTGTAAGATTTAGCAAATTTTTGAAAATAAACTTGGGGGACTGCCATCTCCCTTTAATCGTATTTGTGTTCTCTGAACTTTCAAAATGAGACCTGACATTCCCCATTTAGTGGTTTACGATTCGATTATGTAGCGGTTTCTGTCCAATTGGGTTAGATTCGGCTACATTTATCGTTCCAACCTGTCAGAAATGTTCAAAAGTTACAAAAGCAGTTCAGTTACGTGACCATCGACGTAATTTCAAACATGCTCACATACGTAGCGGGTCACAGTGTGCCATCTTGCTAAGTTTTGAAGAGCAGTGGTTCGCTGAGTTTTATAATGGGAACAGAAGGTCCTACATCTAATAAAAGTTTCAAATTACCTGATTTGTCGGACATAAATTGCTGCAACATTTCAAATTAAGGAAGAAAAATTTGTAGAAATAACTGACATGCGTAATATTAATCACTAGAGACCACCTGCAAATCTGCTATACAAATTTACCGCGAATTCCAAAGTGAATTCAAAAAATGTCTTTGAAACAGAGGGCGCTATACCTCTCATGCAGAGAAAGTGATTGGATTGTAGATTTGTCTTGTGTATAGTCTGATAGTTCCCACATACTTTTATTATTACTTTTTCAGTGAATACAAAGTGGTAGTTTTGCTCACTCCAAATTATAAATAATTTTCTTATCGGGCTATTAACACACTGACTAGTATTTTTAGTTTTGTTTCTGTAGTAAAGTAATATTTTTCTCATATCCTACCTGAACTAAAAAGTATCTGCAAAAGATGCTGGCACTATTCAAATTACACGATCAATGACCTTTGACCTTGTGACGTAACAGAGCTGCGATCTAATGTCAATTGTAACTTCATATTTACGAATCCACTGCGAAGAACTTCCTTCGTTGGGATTAGAGTAAGCTCTAATTTTTTTCATTCCGACATTTTGTTTTCCCTTTCATTATTATTCACCCATTTTTGGAAGATAACATCACGATTTTTGGATGTTTACCCTACGGGTTGACAGGATAGACTAAAGTTTTTCGTTTCGTATTTCGCCACGATAAAACCAGGGAGTTGCTCCTATTCAGTAGCCATGTATACTGAGAGTAGATATGGCGGCAGAGCAATATTGCCTGACCTAAGAACCTCCGTGGCATCTCCCTGCTGATAAAGCGTTGCCAACCACCATACACAAGCCTTCTTTGAGAGATTAATAACAAGGCAACTGAGAGGTGTTGATAATTCGATTACAATCGTATAATGTTTGCAAGTAGTTAGTTGTTTATCTGTGAAATCTTAACATACCGGTATGTCATGTATGTGTATACATGTTACTCAAATTTCCGCCCCATATTGATAACCCACATACTTGATGGAAAATCCTTCTGTTAAATCGAGCATTAATACTTGAAAACTTCCTCGGTTTATGATCAAATGTATATTACATGTTCTAACCTTGCAGTAAAAAAGTTGTCAATGGCATTCTGTGGGATGCAAAGCTCTCGATACCTGCAACAAGTTGTAATTTAGAGAGAATTTTCACCACTGGGCGAAAATTAAACGAGGTATTGTGATATTTTCAGAAGAGAGGGTTTTTACGCTTTTGAGTTAATGAAAGGGGGAAGGGTGTCAGTAGGAAATGAAAGTGATTTGCCCCATAAATAATGATTTTTCATAAATTGTCTTTTAAGGCTTACACCGAATGCATTGATATTTTCCAAAAATCAGGGTTAAAAATACTACACGTGCTACTACAAGAACGATTGACATAGACAGCATACGGGCTATCGAATATCGAATCTCATTAAATCACGATGTGCCAATGTGAAGGGGAAAAGGGGCACTGTTTCCCCCCCCCCAAAAAAAAACAAAAACTGGACAACCTCAAAATTAGGGCAGAACTTATGGAAATTCGGACAAACTTTTGTTCGCACCGTCACTGTATCTATACACCGACCATGCCGTCTTAATTTGAATATATCGTTCATGGTAGAGCCCTACCGAATTCTGGAGGACCTTGCCTACGTAGCAGGCGGTATGGGCGTCGGCTGAAAAAATTCAGGGAGGGGCAAAACTTTTAATTGATCAAATCAGGGTAAATTTTTTACTCCCCAAAAAAGCTTAATTCTAAATGTTGGCATATTCCTTGTTCAGTCATATCCTTAACCTTAAAGAGGAGCTGAGCAAACAGAGTCGGCACCGCGGGGTAGGAGAGACCCGCATACCAAAAAGGACACCAAGCAAGAAGAAGAGAACGAGTGCACTCCTCAGTCCTAATAAATCCATCCCCTGTATAGTCTTTAAGTCTTTGATCACGGTGCCCTTTAGTTGAACTTGATATTGAATGGTCATAAAAGTTACAAGAGTAGTGTCAAAATTGATTACCCTTTGCGCCGATTGGTTTTGTATTCTCTCTGGGTCACGCCTCTTTGATTTTATTCAATTATAAAACTGAAATCAACATAAAGCTAAAAGATCGTGCTAAATCGTTAATAATAGTAATTAATTTGAAAGTCTAGAATAACGAAAGATAAGTAGATCGATGAATTCCATAAATCGTCAGACATTACAATCACTGTCTGAAGTTGGTGACAAAGGTTGACCACACGGAACGCCTTCACTCTTGACCAGTTGACCAGTTCAAACGATAATGAAACCGAAAGATTATCTGAAACTACTAAAGTGGGCAAATAATGTGATTTGTACACATTTTCTGTATTCTCTGTATACAAACATATCTTACCAATTAAAACAGTATAATTTGAAATTTAATTGAATATCTGGAGAAGTAAGAATCTTATGGTTAATATATTTCACTTATCTGCACTATCTTATTGTACATATTTTTGTTTCAAATCTTAACTTTGCATGGCTTATTTCGGTAATAAAGTGTGTTAAGTCTCTTTCTTCTGGATTCAGAAAGAAAAACATGAAGAATTTTATCTGAAAGATATTATAGACAGCAGTCTCTTGAAAAAAATCAGAAAAAGAAACTGTTGTTTACTTTAAAAATATTTCCTGACAGTACACGTTTGCAAACATACTACTCCCAGTACAGAGTCGCCATCAAAGTTTGGTGTATCCGTTGGAGGAACAAGAGGGAATGGGACAATGTCTCACAGCCATGATGCATGTGTCTGTGTTTTTTTTTTCAATATCACTGCGTCCCACCTAAGAAACAGGACCCTCTTTCTTTAGCAGAACCCTGGGGACGCAGGATCCCCTTCACTCCTATCAAGGTACTAGTGACCCACTCAGCTGAGATTGAGAATGGATCTTTTCCTGTACCCATCCCAATATGAGGAGTAGTGGAAAAGCAGTACAGTAACCCGGGGAGGGGGTAAAACTGAAACACAACAGGGTTAATCACCACACAGGAATTTGAAGGATACAAAGGGGATCATTCTTGGCTCAAGAATAACTTAAACCTAGTTTTCCTAGTTTTTCCGAACCTAAAAATGTGGGAAACTTGACTTTTCCTCATAACAAGAAATTTGGTCACGATCTTGGGGTGAGAGCTTTTTGTTTGACCTCGTTAACAGATTCCTTCTGTCTAGTCCTTCTTCTGATCAGGAATGCAACAAAAATGGAAATTGTGTTTTTATCAATTTTTCAGTTTGGTTTGGTGGATCGCCCACCTGAGAGATTGCAATCTTATACTATGACAACAATGCAGTCAGACCAGGGAGCTGCCACTAGACTCCCTGGTCAGACTTTTGGGTTTCAGCTACCTGCAAAAGTAAGCTGTCGGATAGTGCATCGATGGGAGGCTAGAAGGACCTGCTGTGTCGGTGCTGTTGGCAGGTTGGAAGTCGCTTTTTGGGGGAGGTTTACCTCATTTTAAAACTGTTTCTCGGAATTGAGTATTGACAGCCGAATTCAGGGACACAAAATTAAGTACAATTTTGAAATGATTGCATAGGAAACAGCCTTGGTGAGTAACAACTCTGGTTAAAGTACTTTATGCGGCCAGGTGGTTTGTTATTCTTGTGACAGGTAGGACATAAGTTGAAAGGACAACACACTGCTCTGTCCTCTCGTAACCGTTCACCCGTATATGTTTGTCAACAGCCAGGAGGTAAATTATTTTCTATCATACCGAAAGTCAAGTTTATATCCTACTCCAACTTCGCTCTGTTGCTTTTTATGTTTGGAAATTGAATGTGGAATGTACAAAATAAAAATGACAACATTAAAGACAATGAAATTTGTACTGTAATCAAGTTATGGCGTCGAGACTGTAAAGTGCACATTCACCTAGGTATTCTTTATTGCGCTGAGTTATTGGAAATGATAGTCCTACTACCGCCTCGTTAAGTTTTTATTGGCCAAAAGTTACCAAACTGGGGCACAGTCACTTGAGGCGCATTAGACACCACGGGGGGCATTGTCCTGGTTTCATCATAGTTTCCATTCCTTTTAATGGACAGAATAAGGATGTTTTTCTTTCAGGCATACTAGTGGACTTTTTCAACTTTACGTCACTGCTAGTCAAATTGTCTCAATGGAATCGTATGGAAAATCAGCTGAACTTGTCAAAACGCCCGGGAAGGCCCTTGGCCAAGGGGCCTTTGTGAGGCAATGCTAAGGTCCGTTATCCGCAAATTAAATGCAGTGACCGTCCCCTGTAATCAACCCATACAAATTTCTCCCCGGCCACCGAGTTAGAGTTAGATGAGGTTTTACGGCCCAGTTTCTAACCAAATGGTTTAAGTCGAGCCGGCCACGGCCTTTTTTCCAGTTG
>WURT03648626.1:0-19243 GCA_009936505.3 Holothuria glaberrima | reverse complement strand
TTCTTTCAATAAATGCTCGAAAAAGGTGCCCGAAAAATTGTCAGCATATTGCCCGAATTTTCAGAAAAATTTTTGGTTGGGGGAGCTGCAGCCCCCATCCCCCGCCTCCTATGCCTATGTATCCCACATATTCAGCAATCAACAGTCCTTCATTTTGGTCTACCCTTCTGGCGAAAGGTCCCCCCCACACCCTTGAAGACTGGCGACGCCACTGCCACTGGCCCTCAGCGGGAGATAGAAGGCAGAACTTTTCTTACATTAAATATTGAATGCTCTTTCCAATGGACAAAAAGTAATGTAGAAGAGTGGTTCTTCAGTGTAAAAAACTCTGTAGCATTCAAAATATGCAGGGCAGTGGAAGATTCTTTCTCATACCAATCCAGACCAAGAACAGAGACTAGGTGGCCCCCCACTGGGGACCACAAGAAAGAAGATGTTGAGGAGGGCAACCCTCCCATAGCACCCATAAAGACTTTCACAGAAGTATTTTTTTTTTTTCAAAACATTTGAAACCCTTTTTACATTGTATGACACAATGGCCAAAATTCCAAATCCAATATTCATAATATTTGTAGTAAGTTTATTTGGCCACTATTCTCCCTAATAAAAGTGATAATTACAAATCAAATCAAATGTTGGACAGCTAGTGCAAATAACAAATGAAAAGGGCATGATATTTCTACATAGAGTAATATGCATGGTATATCACTTGGGGGGGGGAGTTAAAGGTCTACATGTTCTCTTATTCAAAATAAAGTAAATGATGATATTTTGACAAACAAATAATTAAGTCCCGCATTTGTAAAAATCTCAAACTTTCTAAAAATAAGGAACCTACTCAGTGAAGAAGAATTTTGTTCATCAGTCACAACAGTATAAGGAACTGGTACCTGTAGTTCATTATTTCACATGGTTCCCATTACCAAAATACTTCTTCTATTACACCCTTCTGAGATTGAACAAGACCAGTGACTCAAATGTCTCTTTCAAAACTAAGTGTTGTAAATACACAGTTGGTATTTTTTTGTATTAACAAAGAGGCCCTAACAAAATACCAAGAATGGATAAATCCTCAATAAGCATTAGGTAGAAATGCTGGTTACAACAAAATTTTACTGTAAACACAATGTAGTCTACTTGTACTACTGTACGGTACAATGGTAATTATGTGCTCCAGTCTGTGCTATCTCTCCTTAGGATCAATGACAGAGTTTTGCAGGCACCATGTTGCTAAACCTCTTTGATAACACAACAGCCTTATAGTATTTGTACAGATGAGGTTTACAAAGTTCTTTAAGACTACTTCATTCCAGTAATGAACAGTAACTAATTCTTGAGCATTTGTAATGTATATATACCATTGCAGACTTGCTGTTATGTCAGCCATTTGTGATATGGAGCTTAACTGAGCTATCATTACATCACTGTTTCTTATTAATAAAGTTAAGCTATTTTACCTCAATATTATTGAAACATATATTAAGAAAGTACCAAACCCATGATTTTGATATCATATAGTGCTTCATAAGAACTCAATAAGTATAAGGCAGACACAAAACTTGACCTAAAATGATAGACCTACATCACATTTATAAACAGTCATCATATTCTGACTGTAAACAACTTTTACTACATCTACTTCTGATCTAATCTCCTTGTAAAGAACATTACGATGTTCCACAACAGGTGCACAGTGCATTAGTGCATCCAAGGTTACAGGGACTTACAAAGCCAAAATAAATTAAATACTTGATCACATACCCTTAAGTAACCTTTGACCTTATTATGAGTCGTTTTAAAACAAACAACTGAGCTTAAACTGTTCCAGCGAGATAAACTTTAAATTTTCAGGCTAATTAACAACTTGAGTGATAATGACCTTTGACCTTGGTAAAGTGTATATGAAAAATATGGGGGTGCTATGTCTATGACTCATGTCTGACAAATAGACAGCCAGCCAGACAGACAGACAGATAGCCATAGGAAGGATAAATCCATTAGGTCTTTCATAATGGCCAATGTTAAAATTGTGACATTACTATAAAAAAATCTTACATCCTTACATCCATACATGCCTAAATTCAAATTAGGGTAACTGTATTTGTTCAAAACATATCTCAAGTTTTACACTTCAACCTTTCCCATGGTTGTCAAGAATATGCCCAAAGAGGATACTATATCGATACCTAAGATTTCAATGCCTAACATCACTTTTGACAGATGAAAAATGTTTGTTTACTTGGGGGGGGGGAGGGAGGGGTAACCTTGTTTAACCCTATCCCATGAGGACATGATGAAATCAACCTTCCTTCAATTTTGTCTACACAAACTCCTACATAAAGTTTATAAGTGAACTATAAACTGCAATTTGACATATTTTCCATAAAGAGCCACTGACAAAGTATTTCTATGGGAAAATTCAGATTCCTATATCAGAGTAATACCTCTGTCAAGCACAAACAGCAAAATACTATGGGAAATGGAATGTTTATAGTACTTGTAATATTTTCCACTTTAGCCTTTTATTCAATTATTTTGGCTGATACTTTCAGAGGCTGAAGGACAGCAATGTAAACACATGAAATGTGGCACATGTTTATCTAGTACAACACAACTGCAAAGGCTGAACTATGATGAAAGGTTCTACATGACAGCAGGCAGAGTACTACATGTAGGCAAATTTTCTGCCATAGGTTGGTTTTAAAGACCCTGCATAATGAACAATTAACGTTGATAAATAGGAACAGAATTCTTATCCATGATCCTAATACCATTGATTTAAAAAAAGAACATGTGGGGCCTTATTCTCCCTTGGCAGACAATCACTCTAGGCAGCTGTATATCATGACAAGTTCAGTTGACAAGCTTCCTCACAAAGTACCCATGTAAAGGGCCAGTTATCTTGTCCCAGATGGTTCAAGTCTTCAAAGCATGATGAGGTTAAATTCTAGTTTGAGCTCAAAAAAGAGATACAATTCATATAATGTGCCTCACCAAAGGATATAGACAGCCTCAGTCATTTTTAAAACACTACCAAGTTTTCAGTCATCAATGAAGTAATTATCAGTAATATTGCAACCCCCAAAACATTATAAACAGACTCCACTCTCATTTTTTCCCAAAAGACAGAATAAAGTTAAAATATTTAGACTTGCCGTGAATCACAATCCGACTTTACAATTGCATAACAGTGTATAGGCCTATGTTGTACGCCAGGTTCAGTGTACGCTGAAGGCTGGTGCCCCTAATATGACGTCATTTTATTGTGTTGGCGTGAAATCTCATTTTCAACAGTTTTCCTCCTGAAGTGATTTTTAAAAACATTAATTTCTCACTAATGCTTAAGGCTTTGAGGATGATGAAAACAGTTTTGCAAATAGCTTTTTGTGTACTTTCAGGCTAAACAACCTTCCCATTATTTCAATCAGGGGAGTCAGCAGGATTTGCCTCCAGGGCCTGAAAAATTTGTGGACTGCCGTCCTGGGGAAGGGGTCTAAGGGGAGTGGGTGTCCCCCTCCCCTTTTGAAAATTTTTGAATTTTTAATGTCTTCAGATGCAATTTAGTGCAACTAATGTGCAAATTTTTAAAGGAAACTCACTGCAACATTTTTGACAATTTTTTTAGGAGGTGAACAAATAAGGGATTCTGTCCTTGAACTGATGCGACAGAAATATAATAGCCTACGGCTACGAAGGAAGTTTCAAATGAATGTAAGCCCCCAACACATACAATTCAAACACAGACATACATACTGTATGCACACATAATGGAAAGTATTAGTAGCCCCAACCCACCCACATAGCAATGGAAAAAGGATTCAGAGTGGTTCTAGTTTCATGTGAACTTGAGTTTACTTTGCTTTGGCATCCTTGAAGTCATGAGACTTTATCAGCTTCTCGTAACAGTATATAGGGCCTATATGGCAAAGACTTGAAAAATATCTAAGTTGGTTTGATAAGCAACGATCCTATCCAGTCCATAAGTAAGTCTGAACACTCATATCAACATCTTAGACAACATTTGTTAACGCTTTGGAACGGAAATAATTGGGAAATTTTAGAACCTGTAGCTCTATTAGTAAGCAGACAACTTCTGCAACTTGTGTTAGATTAGCATCTTAGTAGGCCTATCCATGTATTTTGCACGTTAGGCAATGACAAAACTGCAAAGCCCCTCTGAACAAATGTGCCTCGTGGGAAAAAACCTTCCAATTAAAAGTTTCAATATTTTATAGATAATTGTTTAAGAGTCTTTTGAACATGCCAGGAGAATGCTTTTGTCATTTTTGACAAATTTTGCCATGTTTGATACTGTAAAACGATGTATTTTGAAATGGGCCTACTCTCTGCAGTACAAGATGTAGCCTATGCAGCAAGCTGTATATAACTTCTGCAATCGATCGAAGAATATTCATGCGATATGGCTGCTGCTGAAGGCCTAAGGTAAGCTAGTGTATTAAACACCTGCATGAAGTGCGTAGATCATACATTGTATAGTGAATAATGATAGCTACAATGCATTAGCCTACCTCGAGTTTATTTACGTAAAATTCCGATGTGCATGGGAAAGAAATGTATAGGCTGATCGACTGAAGAAGTACAGGCTGATCCACGGCAAAAATTTGCCGCCGCTTCTAGGTAGAATCGGCGGCAAAACCAGCTGATACCGCGGCTTTTGCCGTCGATTGTTTTTTCCCTCTTCAAACGGTAGCGCTCGCTCAGTCATAATGCAATATACCGCCGCCCTGTTAGGCTGCCGTATGTTTGCACTAATGTACACTGCCCTAGCCTGTGCACTGCGCATCACCTATGCACGTGGAATGAGCAAAACACCAAGTACCAGGTCTCCAGTGAAGTAAACGACGACACACACTTAGCGCGGTATAATTGCTACTCTAGCCTTATTTGACCAGTCGCTTTTATTACTTATTTTACACGTGCGTTCAAACATTGTAGAGCTTGCAAAATATAATAGTATGAACGTCTGTTCCGTATTTTTACTTCGGGGGAAAGTCCTGGCCCGGCCGGCACACCGGCTTCGGCTTTACTTTCAAACGTGGGACGGAAGCAATGTGTTGGGCCGGAACCATATTTCAAAATCGGATGAAAGCCGGAATTCCGGCTTTTGCCGGAAAACTGGCACCCCTATTCAATTTACATGTCATAGCCACTTTAAGGTGAAATCAAGTTCTACCAGGTACATATTGTGACCACATTCTGACAGGCATGGAAGTAAGATATCATGGGGGTAAGGCCTTATCTATATTAGCTTTTACATCAGGACACACTACACTTCAAAATTTCAAGGGGCACCAAGGATGAATGATATTTATATCAACTGGCATTTTGTGTTATTCTCCAAAAGTTGTGGAATGTCTTTGCACCTGATTTATGCATAGCACTTAAGATACTATATCTGTAATTTTACTGGTTTTACATAAATTTTCCCATCTTACCTTTTATTTGTTTCTTGAGAGTTTTAGTTGGATCCAACCAGTGCTGCAAAAGAAAAGAAAAGATGAAAAAAGATTACAAAATATTGTACTGTATATATGATAACCTTAGTGCAGTACACATCATATATGCAAATAATTTTAAGTTCACATGCCTAAAATTTCTTTGTTGCCCAGTTCTAAAATAAAAATTTAATTTGAAGATAAATCAGCATTGCAAACAATTGCTGCAAACTGAAGGCAGTAATACTAAGTAAATATTTTCATACCAAACTGCCTGGCACCTTGGCTGTTTTGGAATTAAAGTTAGGGCTGTGCAATGCAACCAAATGTATTTCAAATGTGACCTAAATTTTACAAATGCAATATATTATGGACAAACATACTAGTAAACACTTGACCAGGAAGTCAGTCCAGTAGTCCACAAAGTACCTGTAATTGAGTTACACAGTGGATCATGCAACCAAATACAGTATATAGCTGTACTAGGTGTACAAATGAAAGAGTCACATTATTGGTTCTCAGTGCAGCCCTGATTCTTGTTAGATGGCAGGTCATAACAGAAATGAAAGCAAAGCTGTGAAATCCACATTTCAATGGAAATTTGAGGAATTCACAACTACTTACATTTTATGCACAAACATCTTTTGAACAGTCTAACACTTCTTTAGATAACTTTTATATGAAATCCCCAGGGACTCACAAGGAGCAAAGGGCAAGAGCTAAATAAAACTTTGATAATGATAATGCAGTAAAGATACTTAACATTAATCAGGCAACTTCAAAGAAAATGAGGAAAACCTCCAAACGGTAATGAATTGAGTGAAATGCAAAAGAGGACAATCCTTGGAACAAGATGGCAGACATGGGGGGAGGGGGGGTTTTGCTAAAATTACTCGCAGTAGCCTGCAAGGCATGAATTAATGCAAATTAAATGTAGTAAGGGGTAAGTATAAATCTGAGAAGTGAATACTATTAACTGTGAGTGTGTTGGCTAATTTCATAACCTTAGCATTCTATCCAACTTTATAAAAGTGATCATCAGTACTCCTAATTCATCAATTTGTTATCTGCATTTCATGGAATTTTAGATGCAGTGGTGTAGCTCAGGGGGCTTGGGAGTTGGTGGGATATGGGCCCCACAAGTCTCTACTCCACCCGAAGCCCACCCCCTTCTCCACTTGAAAATCAGGGAATAATTTAGTAAATTCAAATTTTGTGTAGCAGTTCTGAAAATTTTTCCCTTCTGTAATGTGAAATCACTGAAAACCCTGTGGTTACGCACACAAAAAATTGCTACACAGTTTTCCATTTGTGTAGCAATTTGGCCAGCTGTGTAGTAATTTGCCATTTGATACCAGGTAAATATTCCCTGAAACCCAAGAGTAATAAAATGTAGGCCTACATAAATATATGATTCCCCACTTGAAGTTCCCGACTTCCTCTCCCATAAAATAGTAGAGCCACAAGGTGCGCCACAAGGAGCACCTTACATCCCCTATGAAATAAGGGAACTCCTGGAAACCTTGCACATATTGCTTTGGCTACATTACTGCACACAAAATTTGTTGGCAATATCCTACGACCCCCCACGGAATTTATAGTACAGTCCTACAGGTCTGTGTAAACTGAAAATAAATCCTATGAATTCTCATGACAGACTTGCTAGATAACCATGGTCTAGAAGACCTGAACTCAATAAACAAGTGAGATAAGCATCTAGGCCATACATTACATGTAAACATATTCAGAACAATGGAGAGAAAGGTCTTGTTTGACTAGAGAAGGGAACAGTCAGACAAAATACTTGAAGCAAAATACACAAAGGATGCAGTTCTCAGTATCTTAGCGCTGTTAGGAACATTTTGATGGAATGGACAAGGGGTGCAGAAACGTACCTACTGTAGGGGAATGGCAAACACCCTTTGATTCACTCACAAAATAATGCACCCCACCCCTCATCCCCACTCCCTTTCTTCAAGCATGGCGAGATTGAATTTTGTTCTGGTTTTCATTGATCACCATTCTTACTGTCCACAAACTAGTGTCATCGATTACAGAAATTTGTTTAAACTGAGGTCTTGTTACTGTAAATTTTCCTAAATGACACAGTCACAGAGCATTATATGACAACTTTTTTACAGTGACAGACTTGTATAAAGTGATTTTTTTGCAGACTACTATTTTTAACAGTCATCTACTTTTACACTAAAACCGATGTACAAAGTTAGGAGATCACTCCGGCATGCTACAAGTTCAATTTGGATAGAAAATGTGAAACTTTAACAGCTTATATGTATACATAAGAGTATGAAGCTTTTTGAAAGTGGGGAAGGGGGGATGGAAATGAATGTTAGTGATCAGTGTCCCGGGCCAGCTTGGAAATTTTTTGACCATTTAAAGTGCCTCAGATGCAAAATGTGCAATGTTTGACAAACTTTGAAGTACTATCATCCTATTCAATGCCATATGTTGGCAGCATGTTATCCAAAGTAGGGGTGAAACAAGGTTTCCAACTCTCTCAAATCAGAAAGCAGGGGACCCCTCTGCCCCCCTTTCCCTATGCCTATGTTATACTGTAACCTAAAAGAGTAAAGTGACACACCAAGGAAATGAATGCAAATTTCATGAAGTTGCTATATAGATGCTTGTTGCATGTTTTCATTGCAAAAAATTATGACTTTTGGATGATTTTGAATTCTTTACCTGTACTCTGTCTGCATCTATGTAAGACAATCCAAAGTAGTCTTTCTCAATGATATCAAGTGTGTAGTAAACTTGTTCCAGCAGATCATGTGCTTTTTCCTTTTTCTGTTGAGAAAAAGAACAAAATAAAAATGTTCAAGAATAACTACTTCAGACACAAAACACTGATCAACTTATATTTAAATTAAGTTTTGTAGATCTGGAGTTCTTCAAATACTGATTTCTGGTCCCCAACCCCCCAATACCCCCACCTTCCTGGGGAATATTCACAACTGCCACTATAATTTACCCCTTGCAACACCTTATTTGTACCATGTAGGAGATCAAGAGGTATTGAGAAATGGCTTTTGACTTTCGTCAAACCTCTGGCTAGACCAGCACCTGATAATACGATACAGGACTTCCAAGTAAACTTAAGACTCTGGCATTATCAATTATGCAGCACAGTACATTTAATCTTCCTTGGTTGTGGAAGTACATTTAAAAGTTAGCAAAAGCCTGGATAAATGTACTTAAGTTTCCTAAAAATATAGGATACTGTACAGAGATGTCTTACTTAAGTCATTCATTGGTGCAGTTATATTTTGTCTATTTATTTATTTTTTTTTTTTTTTTAGTGTTTGTGTAGTATACTGTATGCACTTCTCTTTAGGATTAGGAGACTCAGTTCTACATTTCTGAAGTCTGCTACCAATGGCCCTATTATTTGCCATTATGAGAGAGCCGTGAGTGCTACAGTGATGTGATAAGTTGATGCAGGAACATATACTACAGTTAGCTGCTATCCTATCAACAAGTACTTTTAATACACAAGTGTAGGCTTACACTACGGGCTTATCAAAAACTGAGGTGCCTAACTGACAATGTCCAAGAATCATTGTGGCCTAAGAAAACTTGTTGTTGCAATTTCAAGAATATGGGAATTCATACTCACTCCCTGTCACGAGTCACCACTCTAAAGTAGAGTCTGATAACCACTCAGCCTACCTTTCATCACTTCAGCTACAGTACTGAGTGCAATGCATCTTTAGTCCCCTTTCTTAAAGGGAGAAGGTAGTCCCCCAAGTTTATTTTCAAAAATTTGCTTAATCTTACAGATCTCTTATTTCTCTCACAAGTATTTTCATAATGTTCCTGTGCAAAATCATTGAATATTGAGGGAAAACCAATGAGTTATTCTGCATAAATTTAGGAAATATGAAACAAAATATTGTCACATGATTGATAGGAGCCATTCCTGAACTAGTATACCAGGGTACACTACTTCAAATTGGGGGGACTGCATTTTTCCTTGAAAATATATAAAAGACCCACAGCACAGAACAGTCTGCACAGACTATACACACATGCACTCAAAGCAGCAGACTTCTTCACAGTTCCACAACTAGCTTTTAAAACATAAGGAAGCCATTGAACTGCTCCAATAAATTCAGAAAGGCATGACAGCTTCTGAAGATTTGTAAACAACCCAAATCCTACAAAATAGCTCATAATATATAGGGATAGGCTATCCTTCTTTTTAACACATGCCACTGGGGATCTAAAATTGCTTGCTATGCAGGCTATGGGTGGGTTGGGGAAGAGACAGTTTCATCACCATCATAATATTGCACAACATATGATATAAGTACCAATGACCTTATAAGGTCAATCTATTATCTGCTTGCTCCAACAGTGAAGGTTATTAGGTTCACAGGTGGCCTAAGGGAGTAGGCCCCTGCATATCAACTTGTCAAACTTATTATTGGTTACTCAAAGTTTCACAGGGCTTGGTCACAAAACCTGGAATTTCTGCAAAGTGGCTGTCAAGTACCAGGTTGGAGTGGGTCTTTTTTCAAGGAGCACCTATTTTGATAAGAGCATAAAGCAGACTAGGATTTTATTTGTTTTGAAGAGCATATAGTATACTGCAAAATGGTAACATTTAAATTCTAGACAAGCTAAACAGGCTGTTATATACAGAGCCCTACTGTACTAACACCAACAGTGAAATTCTCAAAGCTGCCATTGACTTGCACTTAACAGCATAGTGTATACTGTAAATATCCAAGCTGTATCAGAACTGCATGACTAGCACTGAACAGTACTACAGTGGCACAGAGGATGTTGTGTATGTGAATGTGTGTGTGTGGATTGGTGTGTAATAATTACTGTATGCCTTTTACCAGTCCAAGGGATAACAAAGAGGGCAGGCTGAGGAGTTAGAGTTAGATGAGGTTTTACAGCTCAGTTTCTAACCATTTGGTTTAAGTCGGGCCGGCCACGGCCTTTTTTCCAGTTGTGGCTCACTGGCTTGTTTTCCCTACTGGCTGAAGTCCATTTTCATGAATTTCATCTACCGTTGGTACCCTTGCATTTTGGCTGGTTTCTAAGTAGAATTATCTAGGCTCATAATCTAGTTTTTATACTCATTCATGAGTTCCCCTTAACAATCAGCTCATTTACAAAGAAGCAATGTTTTAAGGTTTTACAATGTAATACTGTAGTGTAAATTCTTTTGTTAAAACATTTTTCTTAGCAATTGTTACTTTATTTCTTAACTACACTTTACTGACATAAATCAACCTAATACAATTAGTTGATGAAATGAAACTATAGACCCTTTTTAAACAGCAATTATACAGAGGATCAATAACTTGGGAAAGAGTTTTGGTATGCATTTTGGCCACAATATCACATCATTGATGGGAGAGACGTATACCAAAGCTCTATCCTATGCTTTTTAACTGCTACTTGGAACAAGGTGTAAGACCACTAGGCTTGGGCAACTCCGATATTTTTGAAGTTGGGTTCCGCAGTTTGAATAGTAGCGACTCTGAAGCTGGTCGCTACTCCTACTGTACTTGGTATAGGTTTTAATGAGGTCATAACAGCCACCTACACATACTGTATAGGCCTATAACATTTTATTTTGAGCAGAAATTATCATATAGGCCTAGGCAATGTAGGAAGTAAACAATATGCACTACGCAGTTGTGCATGTGATGTGGGGCATTACGTGTTATGAATGACATACAGTACTGTACTAGTGTATTGAACACAATTACTGACATTGAAAAGGGGCTGCAATGCACAGTAGAATTTCACTGGTGGATTGAATGGAAATGTGGAAAATTTTTGATGTAGTGCTGGTGAGTAGGACACAAAAATTGAACTTCATGAATGGTTTTTTATAGTTTTAAAAATTCCAAGGGAGTCATGACTCCAACAAAAGTGGAGTCAAGTCCCGAGTCCCAGACAAGAGTCACAACTCTAAAGAAGAGTCCAGTAATCCACAAATTTCCTAACAATTGTCATTCTTCTGAATGAGTTCACATTAAATTAAATTGATGAGTAAGCAAAATTTGTGTTTGCACAAGTGACAAATGCTACAATGAGCAAACAAATCTGCTAATTTCTCACAGATTGTGCACTACCCCAAACACATTTAACAATTCAACAGTATGCCAAAATGGGGCTGAATTACACTTTACACTGTATCCATCAGCACATTGTTCTTTCTATTGTCTCCAGCAATCCCTGCTACAGCTGGTTTACACAAATCCAGACAAGGTATTATCAATTCTGCTATTAAATGTGGTGTTCAATTATAATAGCTGCGAATTTCTCACTTGGTGGTCTCAGAGGCCATCTGTCAATACCTATTTAGCTACAGCAAATATAGACTGGACTGGATCAATACAATCCACTCTCTGTGTAAAGTCTATTGACAAACAAAGAAAAGGAGATTGGTAGTTTTACTCCAAAGTAACACATAACTGTTTCTGTCCAAAACAGACTAAGAAATGAGGAATGCCAGGTATTCACATTAAGGGAAGTAATCACTCAGTACTAGTGTCACAATGGGGACCCTTCAGATGACAATTAAAGTTATTTTAAGAAAGACGGAAACAAGTTTACTTTTGGCCATGGTCACAAACATGTCTACACTACATGATAGCATACCTAGAACATGCAGGCCTTTGCAGTGCTATGCTTTTATTCAAAGGCCCAGTTTCCAATTCTGCAAGAATCATGGATGTGACACTACAGTATACACTTAACTTATGATTAACTGCTCAGAATCTTGAATAAATGCCGGACTGCCAAATGAAAAATATAGTTTTGTCACTAATGGATATTTTAAATCAACAATAACTGGTAGCTAAGGGAAAGATAAGAGGAGTTCAAGGGACTTGGCAACATACAATGCAAGAGACACACAAACTGCACATGACATCAAACCTTCAGGTGACAATTTTTGAACGAGTCACGAAAAATGGAAAAAAAAAAAAGGGAATCCAAATTTGTGCCAAAATGTTAATACTGTAGGTAGCCATCCCACATGAGCATATTAATTAGAAGCCCTCTTTACTGTGCCCGAAAGTGAGGGCTCTTCCCCACATTCCTGGTTTAATCACTGCCTTTAGAAACGTCTGATTTTAAAATACTGCACAGCATCATAAGAAATGTCTTTGAAGATCAATTTCTGTGAATTCCACCACTCAGTACAAGTGTGTACAGGTACAGTATCTTAGACTGGGCATTTAGTAGGCAACTTGCCATCCTGACCAAATAATTCTGAAAGAAAAATGTTTGTAATCCTTTATAGCAAACATAATTCATTCAGCCTTTTCATATTCTATCAATGTAAATCTACCCATTTTAATACTTCACATTCATTGGAAGCTTGCGTGACAGCCATCATAATTCAACACACTATTAATGAATACACCTCACTGTTTAAAACAGACCTGAAGCAAATAGAATTTTAGGATGATTCATGACTTTGTTAATGGCATTGTCCTATACTATAGGTACTGTACTGCAAAACCATACTAAGAATTTCTACCGAAATGCACACACAAACATTTCCAAAGCACTTTACAACAGCCGGAGTAATCTACAGTAGTTATCTACACACTTGGACATGCATACTTAAATCCAATAATATTTATCAGTTGAAAAATGGTAGGGAAGTTAATTAGGTCTAAATGGGTGTGAAGGAACAGTAGTAAGCTCACATAATATGTAGCCTAATGCTATATAATAACAGTATGACATGTTGGTTACAGTATATTGAGCATCACCCTTGCACCAGAATAGAATTTCTATTCTGGGTGTTTGTGACTTTGAAAGTGAGGGTCACAGTGTGAATGCATGGACGAACACAAATGGATGAGTTAGATGTGAAAGCAGTATTTACAGTAAAACCACGGGAAGACTAGGGTCAGTACTGCAAAACATGTAGGCCTATATGGTACAGTGTATATTCTATAAAAAATGAGTTGGAAGCCTATAAATAAATAATTTTAAGCTTGCTGTATTCTTCACTTTTAAATACAGAAGATGTTTGAAATTGGGCCAGTACAGTCTCTCATAATTCTTTGTATTGTGTGGTTTCTGCTACGTGCCTACTGCACTGTCACTATTATGCCGCAGTTTAAAAGTTTATAGGCCTATTGTGTTCTTGCCAAATCAGTGTATATACAGTAAATATGACTTATAATGCAGTTACTGGTATGTAACCCTATACATAACATTACTGCATCTTCCAGCACTTAAAAAGTCTACAATTACACACAGATATTGGCATGTTGTTAAGGACACCTTGACTACAGATATGCAGTATGAAGACTGTGTATTTGGTCACTGAATCACTGTGTTAATATTTCTTGAATTTATGTGTATTTGCAATACAGCCTAAAAATAAGCCTGCCACTGTTCATGTGCATACCAATCTAACAGAAGGCGTTCAGTTGTAATTCCTTGATAACAAATCGGATGCGTAATTCTATGTAAATTTATATACCAACTTATTTTGCACAACTTATTATTTAGAACATACAGTACTGTATATATCAAAACCCTTCCTTCAATACAAACCATCAACAGAATGAAACAATACAGTATAGCTACAGTATGTACAATTCCATAAATTCAGTGTGCATTTCTCAATTAATTGCCAAGACTCAATACTGTGGGGTAGCTGCTGTAAATATGAAAGATTGAATGACTGCAATTTCTGAAATTCAAAAATATGTTTTTCTCTGAAAATTTATAAAACCAGTAATTTACCAAGCCAGCCTGGCATCATCGTGAAAAAGTTTTAAAAGAGCAAACCAGCATGTCCAACAACAAAAAAAACAAACAAAGAAAGAAAAAAAAATCTGATGAACAATCTCTGCACAGATTTTCATGTTAAGATTTAGTTCAGTTTGCCTAGTTAATTTATCATGACAATTCTAGGACATCAAAATATTTGTTGCCTTGTTAAAGAGTGATTCCTATCATATGTTATGAACATAAAGCTGGCTTTTTCTCATTCAATATTAAATACACACTTTGCCATGAAAAACAGGTCTTTTAAATTCCATTTTCTCTAACAACACTCACTCCACTAAGACTTCTCCCTACCAGGCCAATCTTAAGAATGTTGCATCAAACTCAATTTCCATCTGGCTTTTAAAAATCACTGTCTAGAACCTGCATCCTCCCTCCCAACAGCCCAAGCACCTTAATCCAAACATATACCCCAAGGGTGCTCAACTTCACATCCCAATTAAGAGTGAAACCTGACCTGTTAATATATGAAACTTATCTTTGCCCTTCTAATTAAAAAACTTGCAGTAGGCCTATCTGTGACAACTTTGTACTTTATCAAGACATGCAGTCATGTGAAGTGAACCATGACTGAGGAACAACAGTTAATTTCTCATTAACCCTGGCTGGTATTTACTTTTAGCTGTTGAAACTACAGTAAGCTTATCCATTAATCTATGGGTCTGGAATAAAAATTTAAAAAATGTAGGACTGTTTAAAGGAAATAACTAATTTCAAGCTGGAATAGCGCCATGTACAGTAAACATTTAAAGGAAGAGAGAGCATGGCAGCAGCAGCTCTTACTATCAAGTCCAGGAAATATGGAACTGTTGTGCCAGGGATTTGTTAACCATTTTAATTTTAACGTGCAGAATTTAAGCTGTGTGTTGACCCATTTAAACCGTATCACACTTCTCATGGCAACACACAACAATAACAAAAATACTGCAGAGTTGGGGTATTATGTAGGCCTATTTAATCGAAATGCAAATCTGTCAATGCTATTTGCTAGTGCTTTACACAAAGTGAACAAACCAATTAAACTCACTGTAATTTTGATTACATGCTATTAAGGCCACATAAAATGAAACAAAACCAAAAAGTCACGATGAAAAAGCAACGAATAGGTAAAAAAAAAGAAATTCCCCCAAATCCTCCATTCCATGGTAGATGGGATTACTCACATACATGTACACTGAATAAATGAGGTAATTAGGAGCAAAAAAGATTCACATTTTAGCTGTCTATGACCTTGCACAATGTTGCTCTTGCTATGTACTTATGGGACTAAGATCTGAAGTCTCAAAATGCCTACCATTCAAAGCAGCCTAATATTTTTTTTTAATTTGTGAACAAGTAAGAGTTTTGGAGACATTTGACTGAACTAGTAATTTATTAAATGTCAAAGAGAAAAACTCAAATCCAGCAAAAGAATACCAGTGGGATAGCTACATGCTTAAAAAGTTCACATATGAACTTACACATTAACTTTGCACTCTCCTTTTATTGACTACAGTACAAAGTTACCAACTGCTCCAGGCACTTCAACGTACAGATTGTTAATTGATCACTGGAGGAATTTTTTTCAACTAAGTACATTAGTGAATATCCTTACACAACAAAACTGAAGTAACTATGTTACCATGGTGACCAGAGAGACTCATACCATCTTTTTACAAAAGTACAAAGTACAAACTGGGAATTGTGTAAATATTGTACTTCCATGATAAGACAGAGAAGAGATTGGCAAGTGGCCTGGAGGTTCAATTAGTTTCAATATTCTGTATGAGATGACAGCATACAGTACACTGTAATATATGTTATTTTAACAGGTGCAAGTTTGGACTGAGCTACAAAAGAAAATCTCAAAAGATCAATGTTTATGAATTATTCTGCAGGTGTTCATACGTCTTCATGAATACGGTTACTTTAAGTACTGCACTATGTAGTCATTTGTAACTATTGTCCTACTAACTCATTTACTAAATTCAAAGCATGAAATTTGTACAGCACAAGCAGTATGTGTCAAGGAATGGAGAAATCAGAAATTTCAAAACAGCAACCACTTCAAGCAATCATATAATAGTTTCACATCCCAAGATGTTACTGTACAATGGATACAGGGTGTATCTAGCCAAATGTGACACTTAACAACCAGGAGCAGCAGGACCTTTCATGTAAAGGGAAAAACAGGCTGGGATGAAATTAGATACTGTGGAACTTGAAATCACTTGTAAATCATACCTTCCAATGATAAATTTCACCACATGAGTTAGATACAACTACAGTAATCACTAGTCGCTTCTCCAAGACTAGCAAGCAACATGTGTCACTACATTTAACTACTGTAGTACTGTTGACTTGTAGTTCAATTACACATTTCTGCGATTAATGCATACAGTAAATGAGATTTGCAACTGATGAGCCTAACTTTAAATTTGAAAATTGGATCCAAGCCTGCACCTCTTTAGTGTTCTAATGATATATATCAATTACCAATAAAAGTGGATAGGTCTGGAATTTCAACCCACAACATCACCCCATGTACCAATCCGATAATGATTTAAACAATGAACGAATGAGGTCACTGTACAAGAAACACACTTCAATAGGCTTTGTGCACTATGGTGGTACCAAAAAAAAAAAAAAAAAATCATTAATTTTACATACTGAGGTAAATAATTGTGACTACAGTCAGACATTAGAAAATAGCTTGACCTATGCATTAAATATGGACAATTTGACAAAATTTTACTGTATATAGATAATACCATAATTGAATACTGATAATTAGTCCAGCACTACCCACAATGATGATGGGTAGTAGGCTTGGGCAGGTTACCACACTCTGTTCTTCAGTCGTAACTCCTTCCTGGGAGAAGAGTAAAAATGTCACTTTCCCTGGCACCATCATTACAGCGAAATTTCATGACGGCGCTCTGCCAAAACGATCCCCAAACGCCTTGCTCTGCTGGGGAATTAATGCATGTTTAATGTGGCAAGGTGTTAGTATATGTCTGAGAAGTGAATTTTCAACATTACTAAAAACTGTTTACAAAATCATAGAGCCTAGGAGTTTGCATGCCTGTGTTTTGCAAATTTTCATGTGATATTGACAACATAGCAAAACTGGCTTTTTTTATATTTTTTGTACTCAAACCACAAGATTCCTCTTTAGTTGGCTACTTTGACTCTCTAACATCGTCAAATGGGCATCTCATCTTTTGAGGAGCCTGTAAACTGCAGGCTAAGAGGTTAATACTCATGGTCAAGGGTGGTGACTTGTTCTCAAATATTGATGGGGGGAGGGACATAACCCCATTTTTACAAATTACTGTGAAAAATCAAAGTCAACGACCGATTTCTCAAATATTGGGGGACATGTCCCCCTGTCCCCCCCCAGATCTCTGCCCACACTCATAGTACATACAGTATAGGCTAGCAATCGACAATTAACAGCTGCTGGGGTATGTATTACTGCATCAGATGTGACAAACTTTTAGGAGCCACCAATCCATTCAGAGTCGCACACTTATAGGACAGTGAGTACCCAACTCCTGTGCCACACTCCAAAACTATTGCACTCCACAGATGTACCACGGTCATTATGAAATACACAGTCAGAGTATAACACATAAAAGTCGCATTGGTGAATGTATTTTGTTACCTTCTCACAATGCTCCATAGTCTCATCGGTGTGTATGGTCATGTGTTGTGGTCAGTTTACAACAGGGGTTCTCAAGTGTTTTGGATGGCAGGTCACTCTTACCCCCGATTTTATTTTATAGAAGTTCTTTTATCCAGGACTCAATCAAACATATCCAGTTTGATTTCTTAAATTTCTGGCTTTACCTGTGTTCTTTGCCCAGACATTTAAATGCACACGATGGGCCGCAATTGATTCACAGGCCAAAGCTTGAAAACCTAGAATTAAAGGTGTGACAGTAACAATGAAACACTCAAAATTACAGCCTACATTCAAGAGGGTCCAATAAAGTTTCATTTGACAAAGTTACAATATTTAGAAGCCATTGCCAAAGGCCAGTCATCATCAACTTGGTTATCAATGTACATGTACAGTAAGTGCTTTTAAAGGAAATGCATCTGTAACTTACCTAAAAAAGCAACATTTTTAGCACCAAACACCAAGGGTATAAAACAATCTGAATCATAAAAATAAATGTTTAAAATTTTTCTATCATCATAACCATTTCCACACTGTGACCTTTTGTATGACACTCCAGTACAAGTTTTCTACTGTAATGTACTGTGGTGTGTACTGTACTGTACTCAACTGAACTGTACTGCAGGTCCTACAGTACTGAAAAGAACAAATACTGTATAGCATCACCCTGCCCATGATTCAAAGTAAGTAAAGGCCCACTTACAAGCTTCAATCTTTTCTCTCCATTTTTTTTTTTTTTTTTTTTTTGTGAGCAGAGATAATCACAAATTAGGTCATGCCTATTGTAAAAGTCCTCCATTTCTACAATGAAGTGTGTAAAAGGGCTGTCCTCAATCAATAGCCAAGTAGACTAAGTGATACCAGGGAGTTGGACAACTCCTTGGTGATACAGTACATTGAGCAGAAGACCTGTGTTTTCAATGTCTCTGACCTGACCAAAAGGCATGCCAGTTATGTGATAGCAACTATAGTAAACCTACAGTTTTGTTTGGTCATCTTCACACTGTGATCTTCTCTTAATTTTCTGTTGAATTCCCACCATTTTATTCTGTTTACTGTACATCCTCTTAGGTACACAAGTGAAGAATCTATTAAAGCTGTGTTTGAAAGACAACTCTTTAAAGGCATTTTCCAGTGGCATTTCACAAGGGTCTCATGTGAAAGAGAAAAATTTTTCAGTTCGTGCCCTTCAAACCCCATAGCAATACTCTTTTCCTAACTCGAGATATCTCATATTAAAGAATAGGGATGCACCGGATCCAAATTTTTGGTTCCGGCTGGAACCGGATTTTGCCGGATAGTATTTCAAATCCGGCCG
>WURT03648615.1:0-19244 GCA_009936505.3 Holothuria glaberrima | reverse complement strand
GTATATAAAATTCAAGATCGAATGTACAACTATTTACCTTTCGACCTATATATATATATATATATATATATATATATATCTTGAACGTTTGCCCACAGAATCCACTCCTAACTTTCAGGAATAAACGAAAACATGTTCATGAGAATATGAATTTAAGTTAGATATTACTTTCGTTTGTGTTTGTTTTACCAGAAATTTCCTTACTTAACCGACTCATGGTATAACCACGACATATGTTCAAAAATAGTAATGAAAGTAGAATAAGAATATGCAAGAGAGCAAATTTCAAATAGACACACTTTCCAACTGCAGTTGTGATAAGTGAAAGTAAGTGTAAAATCAATATCTGTATGGCTTATTTGGCTACTTTCCAAGTTTCTTTAGTTGGTACAATATTGAACTGATTGCCATGCTATACCCCTAATGCGAAAGGTTTCAGGATATGGAAAGAACGGTGTGACAGTATAGCAGTACGAGCATGAAGCTAACATCATACAGTAGTTTCACATTGTAAGCAAAATTAAGATCAGATTTTCTCCGCTTACTTTTTCTTGTGTTGCTGTGTTTATTTTAAATGTGAAATTGAATGTTCCTCACAATTAAATATCCAGTGTTATTCATGTATAGTGATGGTGGAAAAAATTGAAGAAAAAGCAAAATTTCATAAGATTACGATTATGTTTTATTCTTTGCTGATGCTCCTTATAAAGATTTACATTTTGTGACGTTTTCTGTCATACAACAGGACCTGCAGGTCGAATGATTGAAGGTCACGTTTTGTTGCCATTCTTATTGTATAGCACATGGTATGAGAATGGATCTTTAGGTGTGACAGAAACTTGATTTAAACATTTGGACTCATCAACGTAGGAATCTGTTCTCGGGGTGGGGTTGAATTTAGTTTAAACTCCTTTTCTGGGGGGATAGTTCCAATGTGCTCCCTCTCCTTTGGAAAAAAAATGAACATGAGAGGATCTTGAGGTGCAACTTAATGCTACATTTTGTGCAGTTTTATAAAGTTCACTTTATTGAAAAACTCTGAGATTTAATTGAAAGTTATTGATATATTTCACGGAGTGGACAAAAGAGGTTTGGACCTTGGAAAGGGGGAAGCATATTCCAGCCCCTACATTTTTAATGGAGGGGTCTTTAGCCCTCCACACTTTCTGCTTTCTATGTCTCCTATGCCTATATTTGGACCCCAACTTGAATACACAGCTTTATAAAACAACCTCTGATTGGTACACACTAAACAAGGCAAGTAGGCATACTTCAATAATTTCATTTTTTCAAAAAGTGAGTTTTTTTTTTCAAATCAGTGCATCAAGTCAATAAGTAATATATCTTTTTTCCCGGCAAACCGTCTCAGCCATTGAATAGCATTGATTATGTTGATGACTGTGCTTGCTTCTTTGCAATGCAAGTAATGGACAGTTACATATCATAGATATCAGGGCTCCATCATATTCGTATTCCAGTAACGAACCAGCATCTCCAAGTATCAAGTTGTCATCAACTTCATCCGTTAGTTTGAAGCCAGCTACATGGAGCTGCTTGGTGAACTTCCATTCAAGACACAGAAGAGCAGGGACAAATTTAAAGAATGGGAGTAGACGATTCTTCTGCCCGCTCACCTGGTGGCTATGTGAATATTCATGATGTGAGGGATGTCAACAAAACCATCTGCAGTGTCGGAGCTGCAACACAAGGGAGTGGAAACAATTCTTGTGTCAGGGTAAGAAAAGTGAATTTAAAAATGATCCTAGATGAAAATAAATGTTGAGATCAGTTTAGTCGTGCTCCAACCTTCTTATCTACAAGAGATGTTTCACTGCAGATTAGCTGTTTTGGTTCGATGGCCCTAATCTTTAACATATTTCTGAGATTGTCATAATCATTTTTAGAACGAATGGCGGGAGTTTAAGACCATGTGACTCAAGGCTGACCTTCGAACAAAGGTTGCTAGAATGAGACCCAGTGCCATGTCTGTAGACATGTAAATGTCATACCTGCCTATGTGATGTAAAAATCATTGAACATGTTAAAAACTATCACAAATCCCATAAAATCCATCAAACATTGACCATTTTTTGAGGCAGTAACTTTTTTTGCACTTACATAATAAATAGACATGAGCTACATATGCAAATTTGTGACATGGAAAGAGGAACCCATAAGATATGTGTTATGTCATCCTTTGTTTATTTGGTCTTAATTCCAAGGACATATTTTGATGCTTGCATGCACTCAGGGTTATATTTTGGAAGTACCGTTTGATGAATTTGAAAGTGTCCAAATTAAACATCAAACTAGAAACTAGCAGATATTAAGCTAGTTACAGATATTTCACAAGGATGGACACAAGAAGCACACACCCTGTGTGATATTCGACATCACAAGTTTTTGTCAGCTAATTAGTAATGTTAGGAATGGTCAACCTTTGAGGAAGTGTATCTTGAGAACAGTAAAGGAAATTCAGATATAATCGAATACTATCAGATTTTTCATGCGGCTTTCTTAATCTGTTTTGTTGAGTATAGAACTGTATATTTATACAACTTCACATACCTTTCAGATGGAGACTCTGTATATCTCCGTATCTTTGAATAAAAGTTTTCTCTGACCATAACCTTGCCTCTGATTCATACCATTGGTACAATTTTAAGTCAACAAGAGTCGGTGACACGTTGGTAATAAATAGAGAGTAGCAATACCCTTCTTTGGTAACTTTTACATTTTGTTTTCTCTTTGTTGAGTTTGTCATATGACTCGTTTTCAGTTTCCTCTTCATCATCACCTTTATTAAATCAACAAATATCTTTTCATTTTATTGTAGCTGATGGTTTCCTCAACACTTTCATTTTCATGCATTTTTTAATGGTGCATAAATTTGCAAAAATGTGATAAGCATTTTAAACTTTTTTTTTTATTAAGGACAATGTTTTAGGTAAAATATAGAGTCTGAAACAGTTATACTGTAGTGCATCTTTTCAAAGGTTTTGGATGGATGCGTTATTAGTTCAAGTTCTTAACTTAAAGACTGCCTGGCTCATGTCAGGAGCAAAGTCCATTTGAAAAGCATTGTATTAACCACAGCTTTTTGGCAGTTGGCTGAAAGAATCATAAGTCGAAGGGATGTCAGCACATAACGCAATGGAAAGTGAATGATTAAGTCAATAGAACTTTTCATATCTGAGGATTAGGATGAATTCATTTTTGCACTAACCATGTCCAGAAGAATTGCATGTAGTGCATGCATCCTAACAGCTAACTGCAGGTGTAGGGGAAGAACAATGTGCAGAGTATTAGATACAGTTAGAAATTCTACAATACAGAAAAGTTTTTAATGTTCCTTGGTGGCAAAATGATCAACTGGCTGCATTACATGATTGGATTACACATTATAGCCTCGTATGCTCACCAGAACATGGCCGTAAGCAATACAATAGCTTTGTGTCTGCACAACAAGGAGCATTATACAGTTGTGTGACATCTGATTATTCCTTTTCTGTTTTCTTTTTTATGTTAGGATGGGACCATTACGTCAGGATTTATGACATATCAACATCTGAAAACAAATGGTGTTCAAAATACCCAGCAGAACCTGTCTTTGTTTATGACGGACACAGCAATGATTTGCAAGAGAGTGAAATTTGGTTGACTAAACACATTTGGCATGAAGAGGGCCCTCACTTAGCCCTTTCTGCTGGCAGTAATGGTTCACTACATGCTTGGGATTGGCTTGCAACTTAACCAAGTTCACAGTGTGGTAATGGAGTGTCAATCTTCAAGGCATCCAGGGAAAACTTCTTAAAAGTTCAGATAGATGGTGTGACAAATGAAATTGTGCTTGGGGAACAGGGAGGTCAGAGCACCTTTGTTTAACCTGGACAATGTTATGCAGAGAGTAAAATATAATAAAGTCCATCCCCACCACTCCTAGATTCTACGAAAGACTAGACTTATTATAAACTCTTGTTCTTTGAAGGGAGAATTGAATGGTGGTTTTAGAGGCTTGTTTAAAGTGGTTTAGTATATTAATAACTTCTGGAGACTAGCAAAGAAAAAAGAGATGAGTGTACCAGCATCTGGCCACCATCAACTGTGGAATGAAACTTATTTTGACTCATAAAATATGTCTCGCTTTGCAAGTAGTACTGATAAAGTTGACAATTTTGACTTTTACTGAATGGGTTGAGTTAGTTAGTTAGTTAGATGAATGGGGTTTTACGTCTCAACTTATAACTTCTTGGTTTAATCTAGGGGCGCCCACTACCTTTTGCCCAGTTGTGGGGCACTGAATTGTTTTCCCTTACTCCATTGCTTATGCGGAGCATCGCGCACAACGGCAGAATCTTATGTGTAATGAAATGATGAGTAGCATTTTCCATTATTTCCGGGTGTAATCACATAATAATAATTTAGATGAGCTTTCATTTGTGGAAAATATTTCACGATATTATCGTAGCCCTTAGGGTCATAAATTGCGGCCCTCAACAAACATTCGGCCTGCGAGACGATCCAGTTAGGGCCACAAAGCAAACTAAGATTCAAAAAGCACGAGTTGAAGAAAACAATTTACCAGCAATCATTATGAGTCTTTTTTTTAGGAATTGTGGTATAATTGTCAGTGTGGTGAAAAAAATTAGTAGGCCTATTGGTTTAAAGATGCCATTTTCGGCCGTTATATTTTGGACAGCTTGAGTACTAATTGTTTCGAACTCCCATGGAACCCTTGCCATCATAAAACCTGCCTGGATCAGTAGCACAGACTACACGAATTTTGAGTAGGTATGTTCCCTTTGATAGACAGCCTACGAAAGTGTTGAAACCTAATTTCTTTTTGTGAACTTTATTTGTTAAGAGCGCGTGATTTTCTGAAGCAAAATCTCGAAATAGAGAAGGTTTAGATGCAACTTTCCAGGCTTGGTCATTCACATTTCGTCAAACTGGGAGACATTTCTGGCGTAAAAAACTTGTCGTGTTACGCTGGAACCGATTTGGGCGCCCTGCTCAGACAGTGTCACATCAATGTCTTCCCTTCATACACATACAATTTTCAAAGCTAATGTGCATCCATGAGTCTGGCATGGGCCATTGCAAATGCTGCCCAGAACCTGATTAAGGCCATTAAAGTTGCAAAATGATGTTAAAATTTTGGGGTTATCTGTTTAGTGTGCGTTTAAAGCCTTCAAGGTAATTAAATGCTTCATTCTAGAGTCTACAATTTTGTACATACTACAAAATTTCGATGGGTATCCCCATTAAGTCTCCCTTGCATGGGCTTTGCAACTGGATCCCACCAGGTTCGCTGTGAAATTAGCATGAGATCCACCGGACGAAATTCTGGTTGCGCACCTTTCTGTGTGTTGAATACTTTTTTGCACCCGAGGTCTTTCTTGGTTCGTAGATTTGGTTGATGCTACGCTCCTATGTGTTGCACGAAATGGTTATTGCATGTGTTGTATGAGTAAGCTTGTTTTCAGCTTCTGAAGGCGAAAATTGGTGGGGAGTAGAGACGAGAAAAATCGGAAAATATTAGAAACCGTAGAGATTGTCTTTTAAGTAGCCTACTGTCTGACTGTAGTATGAAGAAATGTGTACAAAATATAAAATGAACGAATGAGAATATGGAATGAATCAAACATGACATGTATTTGCGACCGTTTATTCCTTTTACCGTCTTCGTTTGTTATTTTGTTTATACATTCCTGCATGTTTCTGCCTGTAGTATGTAACAATGACTTTGTGTTTTTCTGTGTATCGACGGCATGTGTAGGTCAATAATTATTTCTTCGTACAGCAATTTAGGTCATATACGACAGACGTTGAAATAAAGTATGGTCGAGTCAGCGTTCTTGGAAGGAAAAGTTGATAACCATTCTTGGGGACGTAGTTTTTATAATGAACCCTCCCCCGGGGGAACGAAAGTGTAATCTTTGGGGGTGTAGAGATCATATTTTGCCAACAGATCTGGTGATGCGTAAAACGAGCGCGAAGCACGAGCTTTAGCAGGTGGGGTCCAGGGGCCCGTTTAGGGCCCCTTGTGGGTTCCAGGGGCAAAGCCCCAGTGGGGGAAGGGGGCGAAGCCCCTTGAAGCTCTGAGGTTTTAGCATATTTGTGGGTAAAAATTAAGTCCCAGGATAGGTATATTTTGGTTCATGATACATTAATCAATTCAAAGATTCTTAATAATTTTAATGTGTTAGGCAATTCCTCACGTCATGCCACTATATTTCAGGAGCTAAACCTGAATTTCAGAATTTGAAAACTATGCGTTCAGCATTTGAAAACTAGACAAATATGATATGCTGACAGCAAGGAACTGGCAAAATTATTCTGGTGAGGCTGATTCCCTTTTTTTCCTCGAGTTGCCGACGGACTCGGTCATTCGTCCAATTACACCAACAGTCGTTGATATGGCCGTCACATTCATAGTGAATGTGCCGACGGGCCTTCAACTTGAATGAGCTAATTAGATGACAGACCGATAACAGACTGGCCGCGCGTTCCCGTTCTCTCTTTCTCTTTTTTTTCTCTTTTTTATTTCTTTCCATTCTCCGTCTTCCCTTTCACTCCCTTCCTTCTTTCTTTTCCCTTCTTCCCTCTTCTTTTCCTCCTCTCTTCTTTTCCTTCCCCTTTCCCCTTTTTGCCGACAGACCGAAAATTAGCCAACGGCGACCAAATTATTGGGGGAGTGTGACACCCCCACACTCCCCGCTCGCCACGGCCCTGACCCCCCCCCCCCACGTGGGAATGGGGTTCTGTTAGGAACTGTTAGGAAGATAGGAACTGTTAGATGAGATGTACTAGAGTATTGGAAAGATTGGTAACTGAATAATTTTGAAGACGAAACATATCCATCTAAGGAGTCTTGTCAAAGGGAACTTTACAAATTTTCAATTTTAAGGATCGCGTACAATAATAACAGTATCTACAACAGCAGAGTTTATATCGCAGGGGAGTGTCCTCCGTCCTGAAAGATCACGAATTGCTGCCATGCGTGAATTAATCAAATTTTCATAATTTTGGTTCTCTTTTTACTTCTCCTTTGGTTAACCATTTTAAGAATGTGAGCTTTATGCTCGTTGAAATGGGTTCCTTTTTGTTTTAGTTTACTTTCCTCGTCATTTCGTCAAAAATTACGTCCTGAATTACGCAAAATAAACAATGCCTAACGTTTCACTGTTTACTACCAATCCTTACAAATAAACATCATTAACATGTTTAAATTTTCCTGTAATATTAATTTTGGACTATTTCAAATCAGGGAATTTTTATTAAGAAGGAGGTTTAACGGAAACTTTAACTTCATTTATGCTAATCCTCTAAGACCCACTAAATTCTGAGCAGATTATCAATGATAAGCTACTAATTTCATAAATACGTATTTCTTTCTTTCATTCGTTGGCTTCAATTTGATATCGACATGTTAGCAACATCATTCAGATCTAGTAATCCTGTCACAAAAGACTTACTTGAGGCAATGCTTTGATGAGCAGGTTTACACCGCCACCAATTTAGGGGCAGGTGTTACAAAACTTGAAATTACTGTTTCATTGAAATAAATCAATGAGGTCTGCAATTTACTAAAGAAAGAACGTCATGCAAATGAGCTGCAGAGGCAGAAGACTAATTTTTGTCCCAACAATTGGAAAGTTTCCGGACGTTTCCTGAAATGACCAGGTATATAAGCATGTTCACATTGTTACATGAACCCTTACTGTTATACTCTCATCTGCGTCACCGAGCGTCCAAAGATGCAATATTTGTTAAATTTCCAGCGACTGGCAATGATATGGCAGCAGCGACAAACCCCCAGTCCTACCGTAGATGTAGCAGACGATAAATCCCTTTTGTATGAATTACGTAATCCAGTGTAAGTCTTATAGAAATGCCGAGAAAGATATAAGGGGCATATAACTATGTGACCTTGGTGGTGCAAACCTCATTTCAAAGCGATCCATCTCCTTCCAAATAACAACTCCCTGTTCAAATCATCTGCCAGTGCTCAATGTTAGCCTTATTTGATAATGAGAAAAACAAATGAGCATTTTTTTAAAGTTTGTGCATCACTCACTGAGCTGATCCATGACCTTAGATGCAATCTGGTACATCATTTTGGACAAATTTGGAGATAAATTACTGCAACCTTTTGACATTTCTTGGAATAGTTTTGGATTTTTGAGGTCAAAGGTCAAATTTGTCTAACCGTTAATCCGATCAAGTTCAAACATGGTGGGTAGGTGCCTGAATATGACAACTTATGCATGCATTATTGATAACTTCACAGGTTAAAGGTCAGAGGTCAAAGGTTATATTTGCTAAAAATTGGTTTTAGCCTATATTTGTATTAATTTAATACTGTTCTTCTTAGCTGATAAGGTGCTAATTAAAAGGTCAGCTTTGCCCAAAATCCATCGTTCCATCATCAACTGCTCCTAAAGTCCTAAACCATATCTCATCAATTTCAAAGTTGGTGGAAAGGTTCCTGACCATGAAAACGTCTGCATGCGTAAATCGGTGGTGTCATGGTCGAAAATAAAAAAAAAGGGGGGGGGGGAATGGGCTACAGTTGGTTTTTGTCCATTCTGATTATTTGCTTTACAGTATGTTAGAAAAGATGGTAAAAGCGCATGATATGTACAGCAGTATAGAGTGACGAGAGGCATTTTGAAACAGTACCTCTAGTTGCTTAAGTTCGAGATCGAAGTTTGACCTAAAAGTGGTCTTTGGTCATGATTTGCTTAGTGTATTTTGGAAAGTTTCTTTAACACCAAGGTATTAAAAGAATATTGGAAAGATGTGATTTGGAATTGTGAATTGCCCTTTTGGTTTCCTTTTATTGTGGTGGTTTTGTCCGTGAAAATACAGAAAGATCTTTTTTTCTTTTTCTTTTTCTTTTTTGATTTGCTTATATATTGGTCAATTAATTTCATGCTTGTGTAGAAAATGCTTGGACGAATTAAGTTATGTTTTGCGGCTGTTTAACAGAATTTAGGATGAAATTGCTAGACTTTTCGATACAATTCTAAATGTTCGAAAAACAGGCATCCGGATGAGGAGACCGAAGGACTGTATTTTTTCGTAAAGTGACACTTACATTCTTAGGGGAGGGAAGGGTGATTTGTAAACTATAACAGTCGGTATGCGTTGATATCTCAATACCTTAAAATTCTTTTTACATAGTTTGCACATGTATCCTCTCATGCTTCCTTTGCATTTCCGAGTCGATCACGCAATCCCCATCCGATGCGAAACATAGTACACAGTTTTCGCACGTGCAGCATCACCCTCGAAATAACATTTTTTGCCTGCATAATACATCATAATATTGTACAAAACGTGCTTTTTGCATTCTTTATCGGATAAGTTTGCTTGCGGAGAAACGTCAGAATTCCATGTATTATTTGGTATGGTATTAGACAGACTCAGTTGGAGATTGCTGATCGCAAAGTACAAAGTCCAGAATTCCATTATCGCGATATCGCTTGTTTGAAAAAGTGTAGTATCACACCTTAAAATAAAGCTTGGTTTGTGAATGTACTTATAGCTTCTTTACCCCAAAAAGGCGTAGGAATTTAGTACGAAACAAGTTATAAATGATGGCAAAGATGAATGTATGGAAATGTTTGAGTTTTCTCACCTTCTAATTCTCACTTAATAATCATTTTACCCTAAGTAATGTAATTAAATAATGTTTATACTTGCTGCCAGTAGCGAAGATTTGTGTTAAGGTGGGAAGGGAGAGATATAAAGAGCATTGAGGCAAAATGCACTCTGTAAAAAAAAAATAAGTCAATGAGAACATATCCAAAAATGGGGATTTATCCCACCATTCCCCGTTGTTCCCGCGGATGATAGCTGTAATTACCAACGTAATACACTGCAGAATTTAAAGCAACCACACAGCTGCATAGTGCTTGCAATGTTGCCGTTGAAAGCGTAGTACACAGCTATTCGGGAAAATTTTAGAAACGACAAACTTGAATGAAAAATTTACTTCTGAGATCTTCAGACGATAAATAACAAAATATTCAAATCGTTTTTGGAAAATAACAGATAGGTCTAGATACATTTTAGCCTCCAGCAATGAGCTACTACGCCCTTCCTTAAATCGAGACTACACTGTGTACAATGAACGGTGTTGTGTATTTGTATCCCAACCCTTAAGTACTTACATGTAATATGTAGGCAAAATGTTGACACCACCTTGTCGTCCTCAATGCACTCGTAAAATCCTTCATCTTTCAAGCAAATGGAGTCCACAATAAGTGAGTAGTTATGGTTTAAGACGCGGATATTGTCGGTATGAATTAAATCAATGTATCCTACCAGTAAGGTTATCATGTTTCTTTGCCAGCTTGCTTTATACACATTTGTGATGTTGCAATGAAGCTGAATTTTTTCTCCAATAAGTCCCCTGTACCAGTTCTTGGAACATTCCATTGATGCAGTGAGAGTTACTGTGAAACGAAATAGAAAGAGTGGAGGAAAACACAACATACATTGGTAATTTAACTTAAGGATATATGTGCAAAAAAGCGCAGAAATCACCCAAGACTAAAGACAACTCTACACCACGACATACCTGAGCAAATACACGACAAGACTATAAGGACGTTTACTCCTCCTTGGAAATTCGGAATCCAAAGAAATTGAAACTGAGCTTTCATGATTTTCCTTAAAACTGGTTAACTATTTTGGCCTTCAAACTGTTGAACGCTGTAAAGGAAATGCGTTCTCCCACAAAGCTGCTGACTACTCACGGTAACACATTGTGCATATCACTTAAAAAGACAAATGCTGTTCATAAAAACTCATGAAGAGATTTTTCCACTTTTGAAAAGAAAAAAATAGGAAACCGGATCGAAAAATCATGTTCCTGAAGAAAAGACTTAGTGACTATGAAACTGACGATGCTCTGCAGTCACAATCTTTATCGTGATCATGATCATGTGCCATGACGTGAAGTTCTGTGGCAGCTCCGTGTTGGCTGCATGCCGCTGTTCGCATATGTGACAGAGACGAATGAATTGAGGGCGCGTCACTTGTTCACGTTGTAAGAATATTCATTTAATATTCTAATATTATTAAGGAAAACAAAATTTTCAAGAAAAGAATATTCAATAAATATTCCTACCTTACGAGTAGTTTTAGCAGTTATCCATCCATATGATAACCTAGCTGCCTAGTAAAGTTCCTTCACAAATTCTGGGTACATTTTATCACGTAAAATCTGACTGATGTGCTTAATTTGTGGTATGGCTGTTGTAGCAAGTGATTCTTTTTGCTTAGTCCATTTGGGGCGTGGAGAATTCTCAAGATCAACCGCGACAACTTTAAAAGATAATATATGTGGATAAGGAGTACCTGTATTCCAGCTCCCTGGAGCACCAAACTTTTGTTTTTGCAAAAGAATTAAATAAGGAATCATCCATCTCGCCTTCACTACCCGGTGTCATAAGTACAAATGTGATGAAGATGACGACGCGACGATCAAAAAGAGTGCGATGGGCTCCCTGGGGCCTTACCGGTGGGGTTTCAGGGCAAACCAGTAGAATTTTTTTTAAGGGAAAAATTGCATGCCCGTTAGCATTTAACCATCTTCGAAAGTAATATTCGATATGCACTATAACCCCAGATATGACAATTTGTACTTCTCCATGTAGAAACTTAACTCGAACCAGTTAATTTAGGAAGCAGTTGACGTGTGAGAAGGAAAGATGGATTACGGTAGGGGTTGTAATAGGGCTAGTGCATTAATTTCACGCTAACTTAAAGGTTGTGTGACATGAAAATAACATAGTTGGATATTTGATGTAAAAAACACTACATATCAAGAAAATAGCCGCAATTCCTGTTAATATCCATCAAATATTGACCATTTTACAGGGTTATTTCTATTTTACACCTGTTTCATGAATAAACATGAGCTAAATATGCAAATATGTGTCATCTTGAGATGTACATACCATATATGGCTCATGTTAGCCATTGTTCTTTCAACCTTAATTTCAAGGACGCTGGTAGCATTGCTATCCAATTGAGGGGTTTATTTTTATCGTTGGATTAGGGACTTTGACAGGGTCATCTTTGCATTTTGATTGTGTACATGTTTCATGGTGTAATGCTGGTGACGGTTTTACTTTGCTCCGGATCGAATTTAATGCGGATTTCGATGCTACGGTTAATAAAAATTATGACAAAGCCTTTTTAAAATAAATAGTATTATTAATATGTGGGGTGAGAGAAACATTACAAGTTAAGTACAAATTACAGTTGTAAAATCATTAATATTACCTAATTTTACTTACTATCTTTCATCACTTCCTTTGCCTGATAAGAGCTTTATTTCTAAGGTCACCTCGTCTCTATTTAAATTTGAATGGAAAAATAAACCGGACAGGATTAGTCGTATTCAGATTATTCAAAATTATACTCCAACGAAGGTTTTAAATGGTGGATTTTGCTAATTATTGTATGGCAATTAAGGTAACCACATTCAAACGTTTTTTTTTTTTTTTTTGGAAACCGTTAATGATAGTTTTTAGGAGTTCTGCTTGAAAGCAATAACGTATTTGTTGATGATTTTCTTAAAAATGGTGACTGTTACATTGATTTTGCTAGTTCCCAAGTAAAAAATCCATTCTGGATAGATGTCTTCAATTGTACTTACCAATACATGCAAACCCTAGTAGTTTCATCATCAGTTTTCAGTAATTGTTTAGATTTGTTTTTATCTCAGCCGATATGGAATAATAGTACGATAAAAATGGGGCATAAAGTAATACATTAACTACACTGGAAGTGGCATGGGGTTTTCTTTATTAATGATGTACTCTTGCGAGATGGAGACTCCCTACCCTTTGATACTTTTTCTAAGAAATTTTGTATAAGGACTCATTTCTTAGAGTAGTACTGTGTGATAAACGCCATAAGTTTAACGAAAAAAATAATTATGTTCTATGTAACCCTGTCAAAAGCTATTACAATTTATTGTTGAATGATGGATATTTTGAATGTAAGTGTATATACAATGGGATAATTAATTCATCAAGTTATATTTGTAAATCTTATTTGAAATGGTCTGAAACTATTACTATTCCAAAGGAGTCGTCGGATTCTTATTGTGCAGCGCTTTTCAATTGCTCCAATGATGTTTCCGTTCGATGGTTTCAGTATCGCTTACTTACCAGAATTATCCCTGCAAACAAGTATTTTTACACGTCAAACATGTGCACTTTCTGTTCAGTCTTCATTGAAACAATTCCACATCTCTTTTTTCACCGCATGCTACTTGTCTCGAAGAATCTGGGATCATTTGCGGGATGTCTTCTCCACTGTTAATATGAAATTTGATGATGAATGTACAGTTTTGTTTGGTTGTTATAGTGATAGAATATCTACTTTAATCCTCATATTGGTAAAAATGTATATTTTTCATTGTAAAGAGTTAGGGGCATTCGAGTGTTCGTGGAGCACTTGTTTACTTAAAAAATATTTTATATTGCAAAAGCCTATTTTTCAGAAGAATATGTTAGAAAATATTCGGGAAAGATATTGGCTTCCATGGATAAATTTGTTTTCAGTTTAATTTGGTGGTTTTTGTGTGAAAATTTAATGTGTATATGTCTTATGACACCTTTCTTTGCATTTGTATTTCTCGTATAAAGCATTTCAACTTTCTTTTTACAATTATGACGATTCTTTGTGTTGATCGTTTGACATGAAGTAAAGAAAATGTCATGAGCAATAAAGAGCAAATAATATATATATATATATATATATATATATATATATATTTGTGTGTGTATATATTTGCCCCGTTAAATACAGTCCTGGTTACGTCCCTGGATGATATTATATAGACCTTCAGTTGTAAGACAGGCGACTCCGAACATTACCAAACCTCTTTCTCATGTTCGTAATATTTCTCTGTCCACAGCTAAATTTCCCGATCCCACGTAAAAATGGCAAAAGTATTTCCAGTCTTCAAGAAAGGTGACTCAAATATCTTTTCTAATTATCGTCCTTTCTTTGTCTTGCCGTGCTTCTCAAAGCTTCTTGAACGCCTTATATATAACCGTGCTGTGAAATCTCTTGATAAAAACAATATTCTCTTTAAACATCAGTATGGCTTTCGCTCCAGGACTTCCACAGAAATGGCTTTTTCTGATGCAGTTGAAAAACTAAAAAAATCATTAAGTTATAAGTTAACAACAGCCGGCATTTTCCTCGACTTATCAAAAGCGTTTGATACTATCGACCACAACATCCTCTGTCAAAAACTCAATTATTGGGGTATTCGTGAGATTCTTTCGTCTTGGTTTAAAAGTTGTTTATCGCAAAGCAAATTGTGTTTCTCAATGGTCATAAATCAGATATAAGAACACTAAGCTGCGGTGTCAAACAAGGTTCCATCCTAGGGCCACTCTTTTTTATCATTTATGTTAAAAGAAGGGTTCAAGCAAAAATTTAGTTTTCATATGTGAAAGAGGAACTAAATCTATGCATTTTGGTAAAACTTTCTTTCAAATCGGACATGTACTCCTCGAGTTATTAGCCAAAGAAGTTACTACATTTGTGACCAAAAGTGAGCTTGAGGCAAGTGGGTGTTATATCACTAGGCAGCTCCCTGATATCACTTCCTCACATTGATAAGCAATGCTTTGTTTCCTTTGTTTTTTCAGTCTGTTGTATTGACCTTGAAATTAATAGGGATAGGACCTCCCCATGGGGAATGTAAATTTTGTAATTTTCCCATGCCTCTCATGCAATCACATTCTGATAGCATTTGATTGTTTAAGAGAAAATTGGTATTAAAATTTACAGAAAAACAAAAGACTGCTCATTAATGTGAAGCTATGACATCATATATGCTTGCTTCAAGTTCACTTTGAGTTGAAAATGTGAGAAGTTTATCAGCTGATATATTAAGAACCATGCATTAGATTTCAATGGAAATTTCACAAGATTGCTTAGAATAATTTCCCCTCTAATATATCAAAACTTGATTTGAGCTTAGACCATTCTTTTAACGATATTGGTAATCTTTTATCCAAAGCTTCAGTTGCGCTTTTTGCTGACGACACAAATATTGTCTTTACTAAATAATGTTAATAAACTCCATCGTATTATTACCGAGGAACTCAACGTCTATATTAACTGGTTTGCGGTTAATAAGCTTTCGCTCAGTATCGATAAAACAAATTACATTTTTTTCAACGAAAAGAGTAATTTCAGTAATTTCAGTATTTAAATTAATGATTCTTATTTGAGGAGTTGATTATGTTAAGTTCTTGGGGGTGTACATCGATTCCAAACTTGCATGGAGTGAGCATATCAGTCATGTGTCAAGACAGGTAGCAAAGGGTGTCTATTCACAGTTAAAACACATTTTACCAAGACATGTTCTAATGTCTTCAGGGGCGGATCCATGTTTTACTGTAAGGGGAGGGAGGGGGTTGACAATGGCTTGTGGATGGGTGATGTCCGTCCTGGGGGAGGGGAAATTTGGGTCTCAGGATGGGGTCTATATGGAAAATGGTGCTATTATCTTTCATTTCTCCAGCATGTTTATTCACTAGAAATGACAGCTTTTGTGGAGAAGACTATACAGTAAATACATTGGGCTAAGTTCAACCTCTATCATTCATGCTATGCCCCTTTGATTGGAATGGTTAAATTTGTAAGAATGTTTATCCTTGGGCGATTGGTGCTGGCCGTCCTAGGGGAAGGTCTAAGGGTGTGTCCCTCTCCACGTTTAAAAGTATTGATCTCAGGACGTGGCTTAGATCAGTTGCGCCGCAAGGGTTTGGTTATTGGGGGACACCACAGATGACGTCTTAATGCTACCTTGGTCCCTAAGGGGGGTTGCTCAGATGCAAAATGATGCTATCTTTGGGATATTTGTGGAACTGATCATATATTGTTGGAAAATGTCAATAATTTACTAAATTGTTATTTTGGTTAGATGAAGGAGGAGAGTATGTTGGGTAAGAGAAGAGTATGTTGTCACCAAACCTCATGAAGCCCCCCCCCCGTGCCTTCTATTCTGGGAATGTTTTTACGCAAAAATACGTGCGTGGGTCCACAGAACCTTTTTTGGACTATTAGGAAATGTTCCTTTGCTTCATTGCGCATTACAAAAGGGTATCTAAGGCTAGTGGTCACCTTATATGTCTCCGGGAAGTGTGGACTAATTATATTAATGGGGTACTGACATGATGCTTATTACATGCCATCCGAATGATATTACAGAGTAAGGCGCCGAGCACTTTACAACTCTCGTATTTTAACCAATTTTGAACGAAAATCCAGACAAACAGCTTACAGCAATGGGGAATGGGAAAAAGGGAGATCGTAGGTGCAGGGAGGTGATGTTAAACCTCCCTGATAGGTAACGCAAATGGGCAAAGGAATAAACAAGCGCGTTTCAGAATGCTTTCTCGTTGTAGGTGTATTAACAATCACCATCTATAATGATACTAGCTGTGCGGGAAGCACCTGGTAATTTTTTTGAAAATGTAGAACAGAAAATATACATAATTTAAACTTTCCACATTATACTACAGATTAAATTGAAAGATCCCATATTGATGCAAGGCCCCTACAGTGTTTTCTGAAAAGATTCGTGAACAAAATAGCTCTATTGTATTATTACCTTAATAATGGTCATGAGATGAAGTGCAAACCTTGACGAATGCGCGCGGAGCACGCAGGAACTCTTCATCAAATAAAGTTTTCTTGACAGAACTTGCATTCAGGGTCTGCGTCGAGACACTTTCAATTCCCTAACAAATCTATATGCCAATCAAAAAGCCGGTCATTTACCTTGATTTGAGGTCCGCATTTGCCTTCACAACACTGTTTTGAATTTCAGTAGCAGAAGTTTGCGACAGACAATTATGATAATGATAGCCTGCACATCGTCGGGTTAAATCACCTTAATTACAATCTTCAACTCAATAGCAGAGTTGGCCTATACAAGGGCTCTGTATAAATCCTGTGAAGTAGGAGGGTACTGCGTACAAAAGAGTACACAATAACTTGAGGCTGAGGTCTCACTGAAGCTAAGTCTAAGAATTCCTAACAGGCTGTGTTATAAAAAAAAGAACTCAGTCAAAACTCTTCCTTTGGAGTATTTCGAAGGTTTTACCGACCACAAACCTAAGAAAATGGGTAATAATTCCCCACATTTTATTGGGAGTTCAAAGGGGATAGCCTATTATAGCAAATAATAATGAAACAAGAGGGCAATCCACGGAGTTGCTTATCTCATCTCTAGCACACGCACTGAGCCATATAACTGGAAGACCCATGGAATCCAAAGAATGTATAGAGGTTTTTCACCGACGTCACTGCGCTGCGCGACTCTCTGTTTTGACGACCAGGTGTCCATTGTACAACAATTGTAACTAAGGCCGTATCGTGTGCGCGTATCGATAAAACACCGCCTGCGCACGTTCAGTGACTGACGGCCAATAAACCAACTTGAAACGCAATGACGTCACATGAAAAACCTCTATAAGCAGATATCAAACCCCTCAACCCATACTGTTACAGAAGTTGACTCCTCATAGAGACGCAAATATCGGGACGAAAGTGTTGATTTGACATACCCACTTTTCTATTCGGTGATGTGAGTATAATAAATTGCACGCATTACAGAAAACGTCATTATTAGAATAACGTGGCTTGCGTGAGCGTTGTATAGGCGCGGAGTACAGTTTTCTGTGCTTTTACCCGGTATACTTGACGCACACTTCTGCGTGCTCGGAAAACGAACGTGCTAATTCCTTTCCGTTGTGAGTGCGTGAGAAATTAAACGCGCATATGAAAGTGCGTAATTTGAAGTAGCACGCGTCAATTATATTTAAAGTGGGCATCATTTCACACACAGTTAAAGATGATATGTCGTCTCGTAAAAACGCAATAAAAACGTATGCCGGATTCTGGATGACGTCACAGTATGCCCTTGTCTTGACTTCGATTGCAAACCGATTCGATGCCCTATCGATGTTACATTATCGATCGTGTATTGAATCCGTTAGCATTATCGACGGTGTATCGAATCGGTTCGCAATTGAAGTTAAGATAAGGGTTTGCTGTGACGTCATCCAAAATCCGGGAGAAGTGTTAAACGCATTTTATGAGACGACATATCATCTTTAAAAACTTTGCAATTCGGCATAAATGTAATTTGAAGAAAAACGTACAAAATCCAACTTTGAAAAATCTCGCAACAGGTCACCTGACTGTTATGACGCAATTGGAGGCACAAACACTGCGCTATATAAGGACGCGTATCAAGATTTGGAACTAACACAACGCTGAGATGAAGTTATCTTAGCAACTTCATGAAAAGGCTTACACCAAAATACCAGCGAAACATACAGGGCACAAAGCGTGGACCAAAGATGTGCAAGCTGGGGCTTCGAGGCATATCATTGGCCAATATGCAGGCGTGTACATCCGTGCGCGTGATTTAGCTTTCCTACATTAGCCTCAGTTCTGTTTTTGTGCACAAAGAACACGGTCGGCGCTCTGTACAAAACAGCTAATGCACATGTATGGACAGTCCAAAGCAAGCGCGCAAGCAGTGGGCTGTTCATTTGATGATGTTATTGCGAATGCTAAGCAGTCACCGCACAACGACGCATTATTCACAATGTCACTGGTCACACGAGTTGCTCTAGTATCGTAGCACAATGATGCAATGATGTACTAGCAAACGCGCGTTAGCATGTATCCGTTAATGTCCCTATTATTGCGCACCCATAGATCCGAAGCCTAACACAAATCACTCCATATCACCGTGGCAACGAAAAATCCTAGGTATTGGACTGTCGGAGAAGAAGCCTAACAAATTTTTCTTCCAAATGAATCCATTTAAGGCTAGTTTTCCTCTGAATATTGTTCAGGAGACATAAATGTATTACCTCAATTTCTTCTGCAATATTTTTGGCCAGAAAGTGTGAGGCAAGTATCAGTAATCCATTATTTTCTTCGGCAAGTGAAGTTGTCTGGGCCTGCCACTTTCACAGTCTGCTTACTAACATGCTGTGTATACGTACAAATGACTTTAGCCTAGCTGGGCAATGAAATGTTCTTTTAAGTTTCGTGTGCAGTGGGGTCAAAATACTTTTGCCTTAAAGGGGAGTGTTGTTGTAGAGTGCAAATGCTGTGCTGTATGTTCCACTAATATTCCACTGATTTTCTACTAATTATGGACCTCTAAA
>WURT03648582.1:1405-12343 GCA_009936505.3 Holothuria glaberrima | reverse complement strand
CATAATCTGCTGTTTAAAGACAAACACTTGTCACCGCAAAGTATATTTTTGTGTGGGGGTATCAGTTGGTGACTATTCTTTGATTGACATCAGAGTGAAAATTCAAAAGATGCAGAGTAACTCACATTCCACACAATGCAGGGAGAGAGTGTGGATTACACATTATAGCCTTGACAGCTCGACGGGGCATGGGGCTTAGCAATAAAATAGATATTCCTGTAAATTGGCAAAATTTGATGTGCAGCTGTGGTTCCTTCTGTAAGCTAGACTAGTTGTATTGTGCTTTCTGTGTTGTATACCGGTGGGTCATTTTGTGGCATGAAATTGACCTTGAAGGCCCACTAAAATTGATGTTTTCCAATCTGCGGACAGTAATGCTGAAAGGTGTATTGTCTCTACTGTGAAATTACTGTAATACAGTTGAACTCAGCAAAATGCACACACAGTGGTATAAAGACATGAGCCAAATACTTTGGTCTAGTGCAAATGATGAGAAAAGTGCTGTGCATGTCAAAAAGATCAAACTTGCTGGGTACAGCATTTGATACAAGGCAACAAAAGGAAGAATTCCACATAAATGTTGTTGTTGTTGTTGTGTTTGTTGTTTGTTGTTTGTTGTGTTTGCAGAAGGTGTAAGTTTGATTTTTGGGAACCTTTCATGTTACAGTTTTCATTTCATCATGAACCGCAAACGTTTTAGGGATAACACTTACTTCAAGTACCACTTTCCTTCACTACTTACACTTCCCGATGAAAGAGGAACACAGTAATTACATGGATACTTGGTGTGAGATATGTTTCAATTCCGTCCAAGACCAGCAAATCAATAACTCCTGAAGTTTCAAAAGACTGTACCACTAACAATAATGAACAGGTCAGGCTTTTAGCTGTATCAGTGGGGAGCAAGCATAACTCATTTATGAACATGTAAAACTGTTAGTATAAAAAATAATGATAAAAAGTCCAGGTTTTTTCCAATCTATACAATTTCCAAAGGCCAACAAGAGTCGGAAGTGACATCACTACAGGCTTTCACTCTGATTCCTGGACCTCTGCTGTTCACAGACAGTGTGTACTTTCTACCCTCTGTTTGAATACTACATTAGCCTGCACTGTAGAATTGCAGTAGCTAAACCCTGGGACCCAGAGGTTTATTTCACATTATGAATTAATGTAGTGGGAGAGTTAACAGAATACTACATTCATTGATAAAGTACTGTATATAGTACATGTTTGAATATTAGGTACATACTGTACAATTTTTGAATGAATGTACATCAGTTTATGTTCCATACCTTTTCGTTGGTGGTGAATTTTAGTAGCTTTGAACAAGAAGGAAACATGGATCATATCACAACAGTATAACTTTGTCTAAGTTCAATCTTTGATTCTCATGTGACATTTTTACATGCAAGATCACCTGATTAATATGAATGAGTCATTATGTTATATGTTCTCAGTCCCTGGACATGACTTATTTACCCTAGTAACATGAGACAGACTTACTACTACTTTCAACCAATCATCTTTCAAGAATTCTGTTACATGAGCCAGTTGACCAATCACAACCGTTTCCTTCATTCACTGATTCAGAAGCTGTCTGATCATTACAATAACAGTTATTTTGGTTGAGATGACGTATTTGTAAGAAAGATCAAGTGTCGCCATGCTCTGTTAGTATGACACAATAGCATTGTGCAGGGAATGTTTTACTAGCACACTGCAAAATATCAGTGTTGAGGACAGTTTACGAAAGTGCTGGTATTAGCATATAAAACAGAATAGAATCATTCTTTTTGAGTTAAAAATTACTAAGGAGAACAGAAAATTATAAAATCAATGACATTTTTCCCTTGTGGCTAATATCATGTATAGTATCAAGTCTTTTCAGCTAGTCTAGATTACGGCCACATATGAAAGACCTATGATGTACAGTAGAGGTCTGAAGGCTGGATGGCCAGCTGGTCTAGTACATGGCCACACATGACAGACCCATATTGTAGGGGTGGCCGCTCAGCCTAGTCTAGTACATTGCCACACATGATAGACCTATGTTGTACAGGTGTGAAGGCTGAACAGCCAGCCTAGTATATGCATGGCCACACATGACAGACCAATATTGTAGAGGTCTGAAGGCCGAAGGGCCAGCCTAGTACATGGCCACACATGACAGACGTATGTTGCACAGGTCTGATGGCTGAAGGGCCAGGCTAGTACATGGCCAAACATGACAGACGTATGTTGTAGAGGTTTGAATACTGAACTAAATACATGTCGAGTTGTGTCCCTTTTGGGAACATAACTTTCTGTAGTCACACTAGTGCTCAGAGTTGGCCCTTTGGCTTCAGTTGATGTATCTTTGGATATTTAAAGGGAAATATTGTGTTTAAAATTCACCAACATTTTGTACAAAGAAATTTCTTTCAATCATTATCATATCATTCAGTCTCACCAATAAACCCTACAATAGTTTAATCTCTTCAAAATATTATGCATTTCAAGATGAACGGATGTTGCATCATTTGAATTTTTGAAAGTTTGGGTGAACAAATTATTTTTGTACTACAAATAACTTAATTTCTTCCTGTGAGAGCCCTATTTCTTACAAAGGACACTGCCGTACAGCCTTGTTTTGAATTGCCTATCATTCTGTACCTATTAACGTTGGTTTAAAAATATGTAAATATTCTGTTAAACAATTTCTGCAAGCAAGAGTACAGGATATATATTTAGCAATTTTATTTAACATTTCAAGCATTTCAAGATGAACGATGTTCCATCATTTGAATTTTTGAAAGTTTGGGTGAACAAATTATTTTTGTACTACAAATAACTTAATTTCTTCCTGTGAGAGTCCTATTTCTTAAAAGGGACACTGCTGTACAGCCTTATTTTGAATTGCCTATCATTCTGTACCTTCTGTATTAACATTGGTTTAAAAATATGTAAACATTCTGTTAAACAATTTGTGCAAGCAAGAGTACAGGATATATATTGAGCAATTTTATTTAATTACTGTAGTAGCAAAAATTACATATCATGGAAATTCAAGCCTGGGTTAATTTCCTTTAGGACGTTCCTTCAACTCCAGGTAGTAGAAAACTGAGCTGAGATCATGCTTTTTTATTTGTGTAAGATTCCTGATGAATCTGTCATAAGAGCCCTAGCTGGAGTTGCTTGCATTTCACAATCAGTGACATAATGTGTTATGATACAGTTCCTTGCATGCTGTACTGTTAGGTGTTCTTCTATTATGTTAAGATCCCTCAAAGAAGGTCAAGTTGATTTCACCACAGTTCTTTAAGGTGACAAAATAAGTTTAAATTTGGCACTGCACAAGCACAAAAAGAAAGTTGACTTTATAATGTTGTCTGACATATCGTGTCAAGATTGAATATACCTTAGTACTTCCTCTTGACATGGAATTTCATTTATTCATTCATGCTGTAGTGAATATGTTATTGAAGTTCTCTATTTTTTCCAATTTGATCATTCCTTTGTTTATCTTTGTATTAATTTTCTTTTAAACGTTTTTTGTAATTAATTTCCTCGTTCCTCTTTGTTAGGTTGAAGTTAATGCTGACTATTGCACAGATTGTACCAACTTTATGGGAGATGTCAAAAACGTGTTGAATAATGCCACAGTTGAGGTAAGACATATCGAGGCTTCACGATTTATTTAAATTTTTGAAACAAGTACTTGCACCCAATAGAATTGCAGTTATGATTAAAAACCCTTTTCTTCCCTTGCATCCTCATGGAACATTATAACAAAATCCTTTATGTCAGTAATGATTTAATTTGTTAAATTTTGAACTCAATCTTTGGCTTTTAGGCTTTGATCTCTCTGAAGTAAATAAATGTAGAAAAAGGAGCAAAGAAAGTTTAATTTTGAAACTTTATTGAAGTTTGTGCATTTTGGAAATATTTGAAGAATTTTAATCTAAATAGGCAGACACAGAGAGAGAGAGAAAGAAAGAGAGTGGTATCGACCTCATTTGTGATGGATATTTTCCTCGAGTTGGTGAGTTAGTTAGATGAGGTTTAACGGCCCAGTTTCCAACCAATTGGTTCAAGTCGAGCCGGCCAAGGCCTTTTTTCCAGTTGTGGCTCACTGGCTTGTTTTCCCTTACTCCATTGATATTTTCCACCAGAGGAACCCACACGCTCTGTCTACAGGATCAAACATTTGTTCAAAAGTTTGTCCTACATTTGCATGTCGATTTTCATGAACAGATGTATGATCATGTAGACCACTTTGCCAGCAAAGTTTAGCAACATCCAAAATGTATACCTGTGTTCATATTTTAGCTACTTGTTTCATCCTTTTAACAAATTTTGGAATCATTTGAAAACATTTTGATCTATTCTGATCATTTGCTCATAATTTACATTTGTGGGTGTGGTAAGAAGAATTATTGCCTAAACTTGCAAATTACTTGATTAAAAGAAATATTCACCAAAAATCAACAATTCAGGACATTTCACATCCAAAAAGTTTGGGACTAAAGTATATCATGCATGAATGTTACAGATGCAGAACACAGTGCTATGTTAAAGTACACAAATGGAAATCTGTGAAACAATGTCGTACATTTGTATGACAATGTTGATGGACAAATGTATTACTGTGTAGATGAGACTTTAGAGCGATATAGTAAGGCCAGAGAAAAACAGTCCATTGTCCCTGCCTATTTTTTTTTTTTTGCTCCATCAACTCTTTGTTCATTTTCCATAAACTCTTGCAAGCACAACCCCCAAAGTTTTGGTCAAATTTGAAAACTTTGAAACCTTGTAATCTGTATGGCACAACTGTCTGCATCTTAAAATTTTTATGAAAGACATGCACTGTCCACATGGGAAATATTTTGTGGGAAAATTGCTGTATACAATGGCAACTTCAATATGAATATCTCAACTGAGTGTTCACCTTAGTGACAAACTTTTAAAGAATGTGGCAGCCATTTTGAACAAAAGGTAACAAAAGCTTTCTTCCTTTTGTTAAAGTGTAAATGGTCAATGTTTTGATGGGAAAGGCCTGGGGATTGGGACCCAAGGGATTTGGGTTTGTAAAAAGATGAAGTAAAGAACCATACTTATTTTCAGGCTTATGGTTGGTGGTTGCATTAGGAAATTTGTAACAGATTGCGAAAAGGACTCCTAGATGACCCTACTTCCCATGCAGCATGAGGGCAAGCTAGGGCATCAGTTCTATTCTGGCAGCACCAAAAGGAGTGTTAGGGCCTGAGGGAGAATCTGTAGATCTTAAAACCATTTGAAAGGAGGAAGTCAGCCCATAAAGCACAACATAATTTGCTTTTTAATTAAGTTTGCTTGCATATTTTACGTTGACCTTGAAATTGAAACAAAATTTGAGTACCATACTTGTTTAAACTACTTGAAGCAGTTCAATTTTTGTCATGAATTGAAGTGGGCTGAAGTTAATTTAGGTAGATTTTGCAAATTGGGTAAAAGGATGCTACAATTTTATGTGACCATCTTATATCAGTAACACTTGTAGGATTTTTTTTTTAAGATTACTTTCGAACATCACTTTAAATTTGACTGAAATGCAGAAACGGACATTACAGCTCGTTATTAGTTATAATACTTTTGTAGTTTCAAAAAGTTCGGTGAAGAGTATCAGGAAACAGCAAATCCATTCATTGCAATAAATCCTCATTTAACCAGTTCTCAATCACATCAAATAGAAAGGGCAAATTCAGTTTTCAAAATTTGCAACAGCATTGACTGCCCCTGCCCACCCCCCCCCCCCACACATACACACACACTAATCAGCGTGCAGTTCTTTTGAATCAAGTGATAATACTGTTGTGCTTAACTAGTAAGCTCTTTAAGAACAAATTTTGGTTCAACTTCAGTGTTCAATGTTCATGTCTTAAAACACCTTGAAGGGTACTTTAAAAGGAAGTAAATGAAGACTTGACAGGTTTAGCTCAATGTTTCAAAATAATTAAGTGCTAAACGCTGTTTATGCCCTTTTAACATAGTCTTACAGGACTGTCTGCTTCTCTTATATGGTGTTGTAATCTCTTCCTGGATTTAATAGTAACTGCCATAAAAGTGACTAAAAAAAGAAAAGCAGTTGTAATTTATTTTGTTTCCTTTGTTTGCAGTTACTGGATAAAAGTCACCATCTTTCTTCCCTCTTTTTTCCCCCAATTTGGTTTGAATTTGTCTTTGTAAGATTAAGTAGGTGGTAATAACTGCCCATAATAACAGAAGGAAAAATAATTTTTGAGGTAGATCACATTAATGAGATATGCAATGAGTGCAGGGTGAAGGTAGGTTAGCACAAGACCTCAGATTACATGCTACAATAGACCTTGTACAGTACTTATGATGTCACAAAGCAGAAAGTGTGCTCTCCTTTGAAGGAAAATGGTGCATCATTGCAAGTTAAACCAACAAATTCAGACAGCTGATTTGTCAAGCAATCACATATGCACGTAAGTCTACTACATGCACAGACAGCCGATTTGTCAAGCAGTCGCATATGCGCGTAAGTCTTCTTAAGGGGCATGCAAAATTTACACTGTTTATGCCTGTGTGCTTTATTGTTTTCCTTCAAACTGACATTGTGTGAGGTCAATGCATAATGTTTATAGCTAAATGCTTCACATCTTTAAAAATGTAATAGACCTTACGCGATGATGGCAACTGACATCATTTTGGTGGCAAAACAATAAAGCACATTGCACGCATGGCAGACTTTTCCCACACGTCCTTACAGTAGAAGACTATGCATGTATCTTAGAGATACTGTAGACATAGACAACTCAACTGTCAGCACTTGTTGGTGTATAAGTTGTAATGATAGTTTTGCCTCCATTAGGGGGGGGGGGAAGGGGGTGCACTTTGTGTTATGTGACATAATATGCATAAAGTCCATTGACATGCATTATTAACCAAAATGGTACAAAAACAATATTTCTTTTTCTATATTTTCACAGCAAATGATAACAAATGAAATTGAAATGGTCTGTAACTACTTGGGACCTTACAAAGAAGAGTGTAAATTAATTGTTTCTACACTAGTACCACAAGGAATCGGTCAGCTGGTGCAGAAATTTGTAAGCAGCATTCTTTGCATTTAATATTTAATTGCTACCTGGAGGATTCAAGTTTGTACCATGTATTTGGTGAATCTTGTATGCACAACAATAATTCATGATTAAGCTACATGTAACTGTATTGGAGTTAATTAATACTCAACAGGCCTTGAAAGTCGTCATTGTGATGTATATTTCCATGTGGATAAGGTGAGGTTGTTCGGGGTGCTAGCCCATCTCAGTCTTGAAAAACTAAGGGAAAATACAAAAAACGGTATTTTGGGTGGTAACTTACAAATCCTCACAGAAAAAAGCCTCTGCTCTGAAACTTGTAATTAATTTGTTAATCAAGTTTTCGTAACTCTTGTAGTACATAACAGTTTTCCAAGAAAAAAAACACTACTGCATGAGTTTATTAATGAAACGGAATAGTCTGATAATGGTAAAATCTATTTTCTGCCATTTTGTGCTGACACAATATTTCTTTTTGATACTCTTGTAAGATTTAGATTAGCTTGCATAATTGTTTTTAGTCAAAGACATGCTTGAAACCAACTTGACATGTTTCTATTTTCTTTTATGTAAAAGTCACCTCCTTCGCACAGATTGGCTAGGGTCTGTGTGCCAGACATTTTTCCTATCAGTGTGTAGTTCCTTTTACCGAGAAAGATAACCTTTGGAATAAACTTTTAATGTTAATTTTGAAATATATGTTCATTTACAACAGGTTCCAAAAGATGTCTGTAGTGAGATCGGTTTTTGCAAAAGCTCTCTTCTCGGAATGGATGAACCAGTACCCGAACCTCCACCTGTAAGTCAGGATATTCACAAGATGTTTCTGTCATGCTCTGATGTAATTTTGATCAATTTGTCCTTTACAGAAAAAGAACTATTTGAAGGATATAGGGTAATAAGCATTGATTCTGATGTAAGTTAAAGACAGTTTATCAGTATTCAACAGAACTGACCAAATAAATTGCCAGTTTAAAGGAAAATATTGCATCTGTTTGTACAGGAAACCTTCATATTTTAAAAACAAATATTTATTGATAAAGAATGATAGATAATTCAACAAAAGTGCAACATGGTAGCATTCTTTCCGAGCAATACGGTTCTCACAGAAGGAAATATGGTTATTTGTTGCTCAACAGTAATTTTTTGGCCTAAACTTTTCAAAATGTCAAACAATGCAAAATCAGTAACTCTTTTTATGCATAATATTTGAGATGAAGCTATTGGTGGAGTTCAATGGTGAGACCAAAGGGTATTATAATGGTTGTAGCTAATTTTTTGTTTTGTATGTCATGTTAGTGCATTGTAATCGCACTATTCTTTTTGAAGGCAAAATGCTGAATTGGAAACCACTCAGCATAAATTTTTGATTTGCTTGGACCTGCCTTTATTGACTTCTAACTCAATTTTATCAAGCACTTAAAATTACCCCCTTCACCCAACTGGAAGCCTAAATTATGTTATTAATCATAGAACTTAAAAGCATTACTCAAGAAGAAAATAATATTCATACATAAAAGTTCAACTGATAATGAAAAACTTGCTCACTCAGTTTAGGTCAATTCTTAGTTCTGTGCTGTCTCTCTCTAAAACAGAATGACCCGTGCAGTGACTGCAAAGCCTTCATGGGAGACGTCAAGACCATTTTGTCCAATGCTACTGTACAGGTAAGTTAAAGGTCTGTAGACATGTAAATGTGATGCTGGCCTAATTGGTGTAAAAAACATTAAAAATGAATTTCCATTAAAATCCACCAAATATTGACCATTTTACAAGACAATTACTGTTTTTCACCTACATCATGAATAAACATTAGCTACTTATGCAAATTTGTGACGTACAGAAAAGGACCTGTCATCTGGGTGTAATGTTATCCCTTGTTAGTTAAGCCTTCATTCCAAGGACAGCTGTAATTTTGGGATGCCCAGAGGGGTAAATTTTGGAAGTAGCTATTTAGTTCTTTGAAAATATTCACATAAAACACCAAACTAGAAACTAGCTATTAAGTAATACACAGATAAATTTTAAAGGAATAACAAAAGAAATACAGACACTGTGCAACACTCCACATCATATTTTTGTATAGCTAATGAACAATTCCCACAAATGGTCAAACTTTGAAGAGAAATATCTTGAGAACGGTAAAAGATATTCAAATAATTCCAACAGAATTTTGATCAGGGGATCTCAATCTAGCTTTGCTGAGTAGAACAACTGACTTTATTACATGTCCACAGACCTTTGATGGGCATATTCGGTTGTTATGTGCCACTTTGTAAGGTTTTGACAGACTGCTTACCACATACATAAACATGAGATGCAAGTATTGATCAAAGAATATTCAAATATTAAATCCATGCAATTTATAGATTATTCAAGTCTGTTGAGGTTTTTTTTTAACATTTATTGAATGATATTTTTTTCATCCAAGGGGTTTTTATTCCATTTCTCCTGTGTCATAAAGTTTTGCCATTAATACTGTTTAGCAATTTTTACATTTTCTCATTCCTTCACACATTAAAGCTATGAAGAAACACTTGTTTTATAATAAATACCCTTATCACACATCTTTTACCCCTTTTTTTTCAGAAAATGATCATTCAAAAACTTGAGTCTGTATGTAATTCTCTTGGGAGCTTTGCACCCCAGTGTCAGCAGTATGTGTCCCAGTATGGGCCTATGGTCTTTGGAATTGCACTGCAGTATTTTGTAAGTTCTGTCCTGAAAATCAACATTGTCTTTTAAATCTATTTTGATATGAAATGCCTTCCCAAGTGGTCTTTGATTAATGTCATTACAACTGAATAAGACCATCTTTACTACAAGTCCATTTTAAAGTATTCTACAAATTGAAAACTATATGTTATAAAGCTTGAAAATGCATCCAAGTGGTCCTACTCCCATCTTCACAGGATATTCTCAAGCTGAAATGTGAAATGTTGAAGCTAATTCAATCGATTTAAAATAATAGTTTGTGCAAAATTTTCTGATGTCATTCTTGTTCTACTCAAATTACCATCTTTGTTTTTCTTTGTATTTTCGAAAGCCACTGCACCTTGTGCCTAAATGTAATCACTCTCTTACTGTTACACAGTGGCTTTGCTGTATAAGCCCTCTCTGTTCAAGATGCTATGCACGAGAACAGCAAATCTTTCAAGGTCATATAAACGTCTTAACCTCAAAAGGAAACAAAAGCAATATGAGATGTGCAAGAAGGACATCACAAATTATTGAGCAATCGGCTATTTTTAAATTAAGTGAATAATTTTCAATATTTTATATAGTAAGGTATGAAAATGGAAGTTGAAAGAATGAAATTCATTTTCCAACCTCTAAAATATATATTCTTGTTATTGTTAACTTAAGGTCCACTTTAAGTATAGTAAAGAATAACTTATTGTACTCATAAAAAATTAAGGATCATATTACCCTGTCTAGTGTATTTTAAATGTAGATGTACACCGCGGTATCTACAAAAATTTGCTGCTAGAAAAAACAGCAAAAAACTTTTGAATTCTAAATTCATCAGTAAGCTTTAAAAGTATTTGCTTCATATTTTGTAGACTATTCTTCCAAAATGATTTCTTTTGTTTTTTTTTGTTTTTTTGTATTTTTATCTTTTTTTACTTTTTTGTCCTTTTTTCAGATGGTGAAATCAGTTTCATGTTTCCTTTTTGTCCATGTATAAATGTGACATTTTATTGTGGTGATGTCCAAATTTTTGTACAAATTGTACATGTATGCATGTTTTTTTTCTTTGTGAATATGTCAATTGTTCATTCATTAAGAAAGAGAACCACTCAAGCAGGTTTATCTGTTCTTTACAACTGCCATTGTGCTTGGTGCTCAGCAT
>WURT03648571.1:2252-19247 GCA_009936505.3 Holothuria glaberrima | reverse complement strand
GTTGAGGAGAAAATTGGTTATAAAGTTTAAAGAAAAACAAAGGACTGCTTATTAATGTGAGGCTATGACATCATATGCGCTTGCTTCAAGTTCACTTAGTGTTGAAAATGTGACAACTTGATCTGCTGATATCTTGAGAACCACACGTCGGATTTCAACGAAAATTTCACCAGATTGCTTAGAATTAGTACCCCTCTAATATATCAAAACTTGATTTGAGCTTAGACCCTTCTTTTAAATGTTAGGATGATATCTGCAATTATTCACTGACATCATTAGGTAAAGATTAAAAATAAAAGGGCTTGCCATACTACCGCCCCGCCCCATCCATATTCCTAAAGGAAAACTGAGGCAGATGTAGGTAAAGCCTATTTTATATTATACATATAATGGAGTATCTTGAGTATAGGGAATAAGTTAAAACTCATCTTGGGTTCGAGACTTTTGAATACATTTGAATCAGTGACGTGGTCATAGAGGTTTCACATTCTCTCCAGTCAATTGCCCCTCTTTGGCCCCACTGGCTCTATTCATTCCCAAAGCATATAAATAATTAAGCTGACGTGCTATTCCCCCACTTCAAATTTTTATTCAACCCAGCTCCTTCCCATCCATCCCCATTCCAAAACACGGTTTGCATCCTTGAATTTAGAATGATTTGTCTTAATGTTATATTTATTTATTTTTTTTTCTTTTCGTTTCTGCGTAATTACTGTAGTCCTACAGTTTTAAATCGACACCTTTCTGTTGCATTAACAATACGTCAGCGTTATTTATGATACCTGTAAAGTATCTCTCACAGGCTTGCTACGGAATGCATCATAGTTTTGAAACTAACCCTTGTCCAGACATTACTAGCAAAGTGAGTTATTACCGCTATCGAACAAAAAATAAGTTTAACATAACTTATAAGCAGCGAACCCGCTGGTTTGATAGAACGGGAAAACAACGCGCAGCGAAGAAAAAAGTTGCCGCAATTTTATGTTATGTGTCATCCAGGGACGTTGATTGATAAGATATTAGACGGCATCCATACGATATCATTACTTCATTTCATTTTTTTTTTCATCCCATCTTATTCATTACTACCCCTGCCTCTCATGAAACAGTCTCGTCGGTCGCAGTTTCACATTTGGTTCGTGACATGACAAAGAAAACGACAATTTGAATGCATCAGTCTGTTCCGTAGGTTTCATTCTCACCAGACACTACTGTAACTCGCACGGAGATACTAAAACGGAGATACTAAACCAGCGAGGTCTACGTTACGAACAAATTGTTCTCAGCTTCTGTCTGATGGAAGTTGTATACGGAATGAGAATTTTCATCAGATTAATCATTTTGGCTACTGGTTAAATGAGAACGATCTGTTGATTAGATTTATTCCGCTACTTCTTCTTGCTTACTGGTATGTGCAGAGAGTAAATATTACACATCACTTGCCACGTTATGAAAGAAACCAAGCCGTCACATGATATTATCGAAAAGAAAGTCGCGTTTTCTGCCTGTACTACGACATTCATTGGAGTCTTTATACCAAACCCCCTCCCCCGTAGGTGCGTAGCGATCGGGGGAAGGGAAGTTCAAGGTTTTCCTCCTTTTACATTATTCATATTATTACGATAGTGTACATATTCTTACTTTGGTGTAAAAGAAGAATAACTTTTGTATGCAAAATGAGGTGAAACATTCCTAAAATGTCTTGAAAAGCAATTTTTCTGAGCTCTTAGCGGGCTCCTATATCCTGGATCAACCATTTTCCAAATATTACATCGTGTGGAACGGCTTCGGTAAATTTAGTTTTCCAAAGCCAGGAAAACCTTCACCATCACCCACCATAGCCTACACTATCAAACCCTCTGTGTTATCAACCCCGGCCCGCAGTTAATGATTCGGGGTAGGAAGATAATTTAAAGAGTGTAAGGGTAAATTATTCAAAAAAGTGTAAAAATTTAATTTTTGTGGTCTTTTCAAGACCAGTTCAATGTAAGTTAGGGGAGCTAAAATGTATCATTGAAATGTCCACAATTTCGTAAATGACCTGGAACTTCCGGTGCTTAGGCTCCCTGAGCACCCACCGGGGCATTGCGCGTGTACCCGATCAGGAGAACTGAAACCGGCCCATGGACCCCACAATTTTCGCACTCTCACACCACCTTCGGCACCGTTTTGTCATTTCAGCCCAGTCCCCTCTCCCTTGGCAAATACTGGCCACGCGCCTGATCCCTAAATTGAACAAGGATGAGGGCGTTCTCTAAAAGAGATGAGGGAGGTACTAGCCCTCCCTGATGAGCCACTAATGACGTGCAAAGTCAACAAACATACGTCACAGCCAATTTTACTTGTAATTTCTTAATGTTCCCATTAACTATGATATATTTAGGTCGAGCCTCCACTTCACTTGTTAATTAATGTATATAGAATTATTTACAATCATCATTTGCTATCCCGGCAATAAAAATGCGTTAATAAATCCTAGAAGGTAATTCAGATATAAAGAATTTTCTTTTCCTATGTCGGTCCCGGCAACTGATTGTTGATAGTACCCGATCATTTCAGGAAAAGCAGATGGTAGGTTTGACCCCACCCCCCCCCCGCTATAATCGACCAACTCCTCGAAAAGACATTCCTTACTAAGAAAACCCCATCGTCAGTTAGTCCCAGTGCTTTTACGATACATATATGCTGACAATGCCTGCAGTGGTCATCTCATGTGCCTTTTTACGCGATGCATTTGTTTTGAGAATAGTGCAGTTACACAACCGTTCCACAGGTCTGTTTTCAGAATGTACATACCTCTCCGAAGTCATTCCGAAACAAATTATTTCATACATTGAGTCAATTTACGTGTGAAGAACAGAATCGCCTAGTAAAAGTCCATGCAGAGATACATTACCATCTTTATTAGAATCCAACGATTCATTACCGCCTTGATTAGATTTCAACGATTTCTTTACTTTCTTTCAATGGGTTTGAATTTCAATTAAAACCGCATTTTCATATCACCTGCATAAGCTACGTATTAGAGTTAGGCTACTGCAATGTCTCACTATGTGCAGTCCGACATAAAAGTCATCATTAGGGGAAGTCTTATTCGCGAGACGGGAACTATAACCGTCTCCTGAATGGTAAGACGTATGTAACACGAGCGATTTAAAGTCGGTGGTAGCATGCAAATAAAATACATATGATCAAGTGAAGTGCATTTAGATATTGCAGCTGGTTGACACGATAAAAACTACTTGTCTTTTACACATTGCATAAAATTGCTACATTAGACAGATAATTGAGAAAGGAATACTCATATCATCATATACACTTAGCCTTGAAGTTTCTGAACACTTCGATAAATTCAGTTTTTTATGTTATTCTTACTAATTGTTTTTATTTCTATATTTAACAGAAGGTAAATTTATTGCTAGTGTACCTAAACACAGCGTACCTAGACGTTCCCTGGTCGATCAAATAATTCTCAGAGCGTAAATAACTGACGTGCTAGACGAATATGGAACGCCATATCGGTCTTAATTAAGGGCTGCAAAGGGACTGTTGAAGATGTGGAGAGAAAACAGATTTTCCAAAATATCAATTAACGTTACATTAAACCATCAACCATCCATTAGCGTCTCTAAATCTCCAATATTTTTTCATCATCTAATAAAATAAATTGGGCCCGACTGCTAATAGATAAGTAATATTTATCATATACCATAGATGTTACACGAGAGCACCGTACCCCAACGCTTTATTTATGTACATATTAGGTATCTACAGTCCCTTGTACGTGACAAGCTTGTAGAAAATACTGCACTCAACAACATATTGTTGTACTCGTGTATGTGACATTTAGCTACTACTTGAAGTGAAGTATTGACAATAATGTCATTTTTACACTCACAATGATAAAAGTAAGATGCTTACTCGTATTTCATTCTTACAGATGTAAAGAGTAGACGTGTAAGTACACGCAAGATTGTGCATACACTTATGACAGAAAAATCGTTCTCACATTCAATGCTCGCACCTAAGTTCAGATGTAACAAACCTGCACTCAAAAAATTGTGTTCAATGTCACAACAGTAATTTGTACTAGCAATCGAGCTTTTAGACATAGGTAGAGTAACATAGTTTTCCTAAAAGATTGCCTTAAACTTTGTTAAACTGTTCCGTGATTCAAAAAGAAAAGAAAAACAGCTAAAGAGCATACTGATAAACGCATTCCACTTTGAATCACAATGTAATTAATGAATTCATGCAGTCTGTATAGAGAGATGGTCTAAAATGCCTCGTATACAAATGACAATAATATTGCGACTAATTTCATCAGATGAACGAGAATTGAGAATTGAATTCTTGCCTCGATCATTCACGCCAGAGCTTTTAATAATCGTGATTTAGTTTGCCTCCCAATATAATCCGCCATCGGCGAGGTCAAGGTAGATCGCGTTCCGGCAGTCAGGTTACAAAATGCATACGTTCAAAGAAGAATTGCAAAGAATCGATCCATTTTTGCTCCTGACTTCCTTCGGGGCCTTCAAAAATCGCCTTTTCGCTGAGCTGGAATTTCAATGCCCATCCGGCCGGACGTTGCTTTGTTACATGAAGTAACTTGGCATTGCATCTTACTGTTAGTCGTATTTATTTTACAAATAATATAGCAAATCTCTTTGCATTGATTGGAATTACATGCAGTGCGGTACCGTACTGACGAATACGCGTAGCCGTGTGTGAGTGCAGACGTCTGACTATGTACTGTGAGTGTGAACAAAAATGTGCGTCGCCAACTCCTCATTCGTTCGACTTTGATTTCAGTCTTCCAACAAAGTGTTGGTTTTATTTTAAAACTCTCCTAGAAAAATGATCCGAATCGGTGTAAGCTGGCCAATTGAATCATTATTACGTCTTCGTCTCGACGGATTTATGCCAAGGTTAATGACAGCATGTACTTGCAATCTCATGTGAAAAAGCTTGTTTAAACCGATGTTATTAAAACAGTAATAGTATGGTTGGTTCAAATATACACGTGGCAACTCGCCATGGAGATTTGTACCTTCTTCTTCAAACAAAATATTCTGTCAACGTCTTTGGCTATATGCCACTTCAAACCCACTGCACGTCACTGCTGGGCAAGGTAATTACATTACTGAACCTTTGGTTGTGAACTTGCTGTGTTTGCTCGTCCTCCTCCTACATTCAAGTGTACACGTAGACGTTTCTCAGGTAACAGGTGCAAGTAACATTGTGTACTGTGTAGTAGCCCTTGCTAGCCTACACTTTCTGCGGACCAAGCTAATATGTCCTTTGAAGGGGTCCTTATCCTTAATACCTCTAGACCTTATGCAGTGACGTCACGGGACGTCATTTTGAAGGGTAAACAATGAAGCACACTGCACCCACTACGTACAATTCGCACGCGCGGGTAGTAATCTTACGCGCAATTCTAACCGATACACAAATCGGCTGTCTGCGTTTATTCATGTAAATTGCAAGGATAGGTACTTACCTCATCGTGAGGCCTTCTTTCTGTTCTGTGACGTCATATGCATGAGGTCTATTGGGATCTCTATTTCTATTGCTAGCCCACTATGTCCTGCTAGCCATATTCTTTCCTATTCCTCCTATCTTACCTTTTGTTAAACCTAATCTACAGGCTAATAATGATAACGACGATATACTTAAAGACACACATTAGGGGACAAATTCGAGGGTATCCGGTCTCAAATGTGATTCGAGACCGACGCGGTCATCACAGAGGCTGAGTAGACCGAGGTGATAGCCGAGGTCCGCTCAGTCCCCTATCCTTAGACCCTTCCTCCAGGACGGCGATCCGAAACAAGGAACACCACCCCCCCCCCCGTCTCAAACAGCTTCCTAGGCCTATGGGTATACATGGTTATGCCGTGTGCGCGTGCTGTAAATACGCTTACTGGGCGAGAGTTGTGACGTTCACAACCGGGCAATAGACCTTATGCATTGACGTCACACTGACGTCATGTTTGGAAGAAAACAATGAGCACGTGGCTGCACGCAGTAGAATTCGCGGTGCCCGTGCAGAAGACTTACGCACGTATCCGATTGGTTGACGAATCAACTGTCTGCATTTGTTTTTGTAACTTGCAATGATACACGTGTTCCTCCAAAGGAGGGCGTACTTTTTGCTCTGTGACATCATATGCATAAGGTCTATACCAATCAAGTGACGTCACACAAAATGCCAATAGACATCCTGATATACATGGGTTTGGATAAAAAGATTGGGACGTCATAAAACTGATTTTCAATCTTATACTGCCGGATGCTCTGTTAAAGTTTCAAAACATAATATCATACAAGCAACACCGAATCCTTTATCACAAAATTTTCTTTCTTCAACCAATGACGACGAATGGTAAACTATGGGGAGTTTACACCTAAGGTGAAAAGGTCAACTTCAGTGGAAACGCTAGTTTTTTTGGAGGACACTGCGCCACGCACCACATTGCTTTAGTACATGACAGAGCGTCCGCGTGTGTTTCTTTGTCCTCCAGAAGGTGGTTGCCTTAAGCCGAACGCACACGGACGACAGAAACGCGAAACACGTTTCGTGTTTTCGTGAAACAACTTTTCGCGAAACAAGCACTGTTTGATTCGCAAAACAAGTGTTTAAGCTATGTGTTTCGGAGGAAAACGCTAATTCCGGTTTTCGTCCAACGCATACGGACGTCAGCGCAAAAACCTGTTTTCTGTTTCGTGCTTCGCGTTTTCTGTCGTCCGTGTGCGTTAGTTGACTTTTGCACGCGTGAAACCTTCCGAAAATCATACACGTTAAAACATTACATTTATACTAAAGCACATAAGTAACTTGAACATTCAAAGGCTCTCTTGGGCCCCATGTTATATTTGAAACAACATTTAAACGACATAGAATTGCTTGGCAAAAAATTAAGTGTAAGATACCATAATATTGAAATTTTGGTTCCACATATAATTTTAGAATGAATAAAATTGGAAAGTCATATTGGCGTTTCTGCGTGATAAGCATGTACCGCTAGCTACGGACGTATGTAGTGAACAGACATAAAAAGGGTAATGACTTGTCCTTTCGTGTTGAACATACAAAGATGTGTTCATGAAATGTTATTTATTATCAACCTTATCCACGTGATGAGGATATGTGGAAATTGAAATGAGCAGTCAACCGTTATAATCATGAATGCGGCGTCAGCGTCGAACACCTGCGCATACATACATGTTATTGGACTGACCTACCACTGGTTGTTCATACTTACAATTGTGTGTATATTGTTTACTTTGGCCAGAATGCTCGTGATATTTCTCAGCTTTCTTTGGATATAACCCACGTAATATCACTGGTAGGGAGATAAAACTTGACGTGTATACCCTTCGTAACTATTTTTTTAGTTTTGATTATTCATTGTTTATACACTTTTTGTTCAGAAAATTCATACACGTTTTGCCTCCTTAATTTTACTTATTACTTTGTGTCACTTTTATTTGTCTACAAGTGATGATGATACCACACATTTGTAATGTCTGTTCTTTTCAGCCAGTTTAGAACGGGACCACGCATGGCAAAACCATGATGTAGAGGACTGACCATGATGTAGAGGACTGAGGTTTGAGAGATTGGTCATGTTCAGTATAAGTTGTCAGCTGGGGACGTAGCTCATTTGGGGAGCAGAGCTCCTTCGGGAGTTAACGTTTGGTTTTCGCCCTTCGGCTCTTCGCCAGAGAGTCGGGGAGGCTTTGGGAAAAGTGATGATGAGGCAGGATTTATGCTGTTGAACTGTTATGCGGTATGAATCCATTCCATATCTGCATAACCGAAGGGGTATTAAAAGCGGTCTGAGAGCACCACCGGTCTAAAATGAAATAATGTGATGTCAGTACAATCAATGCTGTGCGGGCAATGCTACTTAAGTTATATATAGGCAAAACTCATTTTGTGATTGTTGGTTTGTTAAAACATTTCATGGCATAAGCGCCCCACCTTTTTCCTCTCCCCTGTGAAATGTCTTGTCGCATGACTATAAAGTTAACATTCTACTGTTTTACATAACTTCCACCATGAAATAAAGTTTAAAAGTATGCTAGGAATGCCGTAGTGAATTACATCCTCGTCTCACGTCAGGTGGTTATTGAATTAGCATTAATCTCGAATATGATATTTTTTCTCATTGGAAGGTATGAGGTGCAGTGAAATTACATGAATTACTGTATATTTTTCTCGAACTAAGCCCAAATGGTCCGGCTAAGAAGTTTACAGCCCCTCCAATTGAGATGTTCCTACTATTCTTTAAATGGTCACACCATCGTTATGCCTAGAAACAAATATCAAAATAGCAACCATATTTCCCTTTGACGTACTTTAACTCTTAAATGACATATACTCTGACCCAAATTTAAATCAGTGCATCCTCTGCTCTTATTAAAGGTATGTGAACACGTAAATGTGATGCTTGTGTATTTGATGTAAAAAGCACTGAAAATGATCAAAAAAATAGCCGCAAATTCCATTAAAATACATCAAGACAATTACTGTTTTTCGCCTACATTATGAATGAACAAGAGCAACTTATGCAAATTTGTGACGTACAGGGAGGGCCTCTCAGCAATGTGTAATATTATCCTTTGTTAGTTTAGCCTTGATTCAAGGACACCTGTAATATTTTGGGATACCCCGAGGGGCTAATTTTAGGAGGAGCTATTTAGTTCTTTGAAAATATTCACATTAAACATCAAACAAGAAGCTAGCTAGTAAATAATTAACAGATAAGTTATAAAGGATTAACAAAAGAAATACAGACACTGTGCAACACATCATATTTTTGCATAGCAATGAACAATTCCCACATGTCAAATGGTCTAACTTTGAAGAGAAATATCTTGAAAACGGTATAAGATATTTAAATAATTTCAACGAATTTTTGATCAGAGGATCTTAATCTAGCTTTGTTCACAGACCTTTAATTCAAGGGCTTTTCATCACGTGATAATACCTCAGATGATGGATTGTTACTTTCAAGTAACATTACTTACCGGTTTCCTTTGATATGCAATTCCCATGCTGCAGAACACCCTGAAAAATTACTCTTTAGACAGGAAAGGTTGAAAAGATTCAGCTTGTGTCTCGAAAAAGTTGAGACGACGGTTTTCTCGTTTCCGTATTTACTGGATTATTCTTAAATCTTGTAAATCCTGCAAATTTCTCCCTCCAATGTATCAAAGCAAAAACAAAAAAAAAAATTATACCCTGAAGCAACCTCATTTAGCCCAAAATTGATAAGCGTCTCAAAATATTTGACCATTTCTTACTGTTTTAAATCAGAAAAGGCAGAACGAAAGGGTCTTATAAAATGTAGATGGCTTCGGGAGAAAGTAATTTTTGTCTTCTCCCTTTTTCTCAATTGGGGACATTGAAAGGTACTGCAAAAATTCAGCTAGACAAATTGTATTAGTATCCATAAAACGGATCCTTTGAAAAGTTAATCTTATCCCATCGTAGCAATGGCATCTTGGGAATTGAAATAATGCACCGTCACATTCTCACGCGTAATAAGTCAAAATTACGACCTGTGAAGTTTTGCGAAAGGTGAATCTTAAGGAAAATATGGCCTTGTACAAAACATCTTCTTGACTTTAGATCCGTGATTGATAAACACAGAATGATAAAAAATTCAAAGCAAGTTACCTCGTACCTAAGCAAACTTTAGTTTCAAGAAATAAGGTTTTCAAAGAAAGAAATTTATTAAGTTGAAGACTATGAATTATATATTTACCAATTTTTTCAAAATTTTAAATGACGCCTCCTTCTTAGCTCATGAAATGCGTAATAATTTGCAAAAAAATCTACTATTGCTAGTGTTATTGGTGAGATTGAATGGTAGTATACCGATTAAAGCTATGTTTTGTCAATGCAATGTTGTTACAATTAAAACAAAATGGTTCCTTTCATGTAAGTGGGGAATAGGGGACCCATGTCTTGGGGTTAAGTAAGACAAAGTATCCATATTGAAGGGACTTTAAGATTTTTTTTTCGATTTCATTTACTAGTTACTATAGATTCTGTAATGAAAAATATAGCAAGCCAAATTTATTATTGAAAATTCAAAAATGAACGATTACATAAGCCTGAGATGTGACATAAACAGAGCAAGATGAGAACAAAAGGCCGATGAATGATTTGTCGTGGCTAGACTATCTTGGACTTAGTTTTCTTCTCAAGGCGCCGGGCCTTAAGGTTGAAACCAATAATTTCGGAAGAGTAAAGCGTGTAAACATACTTCAACACCCAGAAGTGATCACTTGAGTTTCAGTTCTTTACGGATAGAACTACACAGCCTTTTTTTCACACAGCGTGCGGGAATGATTTACGGCTTGAAAGAAGGGTGTGCTGTAAGTGTAGCTATTTTGAACTATTAAACCATGGTGGAAAGAAGGAACTTTTAGTTATTTGTCCTAAACTATGTTATATTTGGTAACATACTGTGTACTGTGCATACTGTGTACTGTGTACAGTAGAATTGTTGCAACTGTAGTAACGAGAGATGATAACAGCTCTTTTTACAGTGGGCCACTACCTTTGCTTACAGTAACTTACATATTACACTGTAAAAATGCAGTATTCTACTGTTGTTTACCTTACAGTAACTTTCGTAGGACTGTACAAATGGCAGTTTTCTTACTGTAAAACTAGTTTTACAGTAGTACATTGCCTGATACTGTAAAATTTATAGTAAATTACTGGCAGCTCAGCTGCCAGTAATTTACTGTAAACTTTACGGGAAATTTTTTACAGTGTAAATGCACCTTATCAGCTCGTCTGCCAACAAGACGCGACGTCATTAATTTGCAAACATGAATGAGTATATATATATATATATATGTCAAGTTACGTTGCTACAAAATGAGATAGCAGTTGTAAATACTGTATATACTAATTATATTTTTATCATTGGAATAAGTACAGCCTAGAACATACGCTACTCCATACAGATAACTTAGTCCATCATTAGTGAGATGCTGTTTTCGGTAATATTAGCCTTCACAGCCAGTCCGCGTCTTTTTTTGTCTTTTTTTTGTCAGCTAATTATGATTCCTCAAGTTTATAGTGTGTTTTAAGATCCAAAATCAGGAAAATTTACTTAACAGAACAGAATTGACCATAGGGGAAGTGCAATTCCGACCCCGGAATACCGTGTTCCGTTTGTTTCACATGACTTCTTTGCCTTGTCGTCCCGCTCTAAAATTACATATTAAAAAATTAACTGCTCCAAATTACATTTAAATTTATACCATTCTGAGAGGCGTCTTAAACGCATGAAAACACGGCTCTCTTACACCTTTAGAGCGAGTCACTCTTTTAGAGCGAAAAGTCACTCTTTCAGAGTGAAATGAGGGACCAGTCTAAATTTGGATTGAAAGATTGCAATCCCAAAAAAGCCATTCTCACTCTTTTAGATCGAATATTCGGTCTAAATTTTAGATCCGTCCCTAATTTCTCTTTTGGATTTAAAGAGTGAAAGTACTATTGAATTAAGCAAGCAATGTTTGTCAACATTTTGTGCACCAGACGCAAGTCTAAGAATATTTTCAATTAGTCACGGATGTTTACAATTCCCCTGGTTTCAAGTTATTATGTGGTAAGGTCTTTTGTCATTTCTGACATGTTACATACAACGGACAGAAGAAATGTACTCCGAATGTGAGGTTCTGGTCGCCATTTTCCATCAGAATACGCTGAATTTGTCTATAGCCTGAACCACAGAATTATTGCATAAGCGAATTCATAATAAAACTTTTCCTATTTTAGATAAGTCAAAAATTATTGCAGTCCTAATATCGTGTTTTCGAAATGTCTCTTTTGTTGCATGTCTCGATATAGTGGAATCTGACGGTTTTACGTGATAGACCGTAGTTAGATCATACCTTTTATTAATTCACTAATGCTGTCATGTAAGCTATGTGCAGTTATATGCAACAATATATATAGTATCTGGGGTGTTTACTTCATTAACTACAACAAGTCTTTTCACCTTATAAATAGAAATATCTTAATCAAATCTGTATAGACTAATTTTTTCAATGCTTACAGGCTTATATGTTGCTAGAATTATGGGGGAAAAGAAGTCTTTTTTACTAATCCATCACAAAGAGTCTTTGATTTACAACATAGGTTACCTTACTCTATGGTACAGCTACTCTTTAGTATATCCTTTTCACTTACGTTCAGTTTTCCTTTGTTCTACATATAAAGAATATTAATGTTGATGTCAAATACAGATAAAACTAGACAAAACACAGACAAAGCAAGATTTTAAGGTAGGTCCAAAATGTTTCCGTTGCCTACTTTTTACAACGTTTCTTAATATAATGTAAGCCAAAACATCAGTCGTTTTCTTAATCAATAACTGGTGATGCTTAAAGTTGATATTTTGTTTTAAGAATCACGAAGAATTTGTACACTCTATATAACGGTTTAAAACGAAAACGTCACTGACACAGACCAAACAGAACAAAACTATCTTTCAATTCCTTCATGGTGTTGGCCACAATTATGGAAATTTACTAATAATGATGCCATTGATTTTCAGTTGCAGCTGCATTGTTTGGCGACACTGAAATGGCACGACATTCTCGTACTAGATATGACATTTGTGCCCTACATAGTGAGGTGCTGCGTCCATTTACTTGGCGACATAGCTTCTTATTCTCCGTTCAGTCTATAATTTCTTTGCCTTGTGGCTAAAACAGTTCTAAAACACATGACTTCACCTAACAAAGAAAAGAATTGTGCGATTGCACGTAAATCATAATTGGGTGAATCTGCTGAAAAGAAGATGTACTTTGATACTATCTTAATTTACAGACATCTAATTCATTGACACCATTACGTATGTGAACTCGGTGACAGCGACTGGGGAATTAAACGATTGGTGAGCCTATTGGTTTGCAGAATTACACTGCTTAATTTTATCAAACCTACTTACCTTCATAGCAGGTGAAACATATGTACTCCTCTTTAGACGTTCGTACTCTAACACCTGCAAACAATGACAGGGATTATCCACATCAGCTATATTCATGAGCCCAATGTTACCTTTAGACGGTTGATTGGTTTCGATATATGATTACTCACGACGAAGCTACAACTTGTGACGTTGTTCTAAGAGCTACTCCCTTTTACACAGTAAGTCAATGGGACTTTTTCATTGTGCGAACTTTAAGCGGGGAATCACACACTAAAACCCCATTGTCTTTGGCCGTATTTTAAGAGCATGGTAATCAGACTTGCTTTAGTTTATTTTCCTCTAAATCTTTATAATTTTTGTCTTTTGTGATATATAGCTTTCAGTTTTTAGGCAGATCGAGGAAGAGTTCTTGCAAAAGCTCTCTGACGTTGGTATAACGAGTGCAGACGGTATAGGTGCAGGATTACCCACATGTGCCAACGGGGCACTCACAAGCCCACTTGTTAAAAGCCCTTAGCAGTCACCTGTGCTCAACATATATTGTGTCATAATGTGTGCACATGAAGAGTATTTTGAAAGGTACCATAAACTGTAAGATAATAAAAAGGACAGGATAATGACGTCGTGAATTCATTTGCTGTCAAGTTCCTCCACAAAGGCTGCATAATCAGAATCACGAATTGAAAAGTGATTCAGTAGTAGGCACTGCTATCATATTGTTTGTAACCCAGGTAGAAAAAAGTCCAAAAAATAGCTTTGGGTAATGGGGTTTGTAAAATGATATACCTTAGTAAAACAAAAAAGGTTAGGTTTGAAAAAAGGGTTTTTAGTGAAATCATTTCAGCATGACATACAAAGCACAGACTATAGTAAATGCTTGCGAACGTTTGTCGCAATGATGGTCGTTCCCATGCCCTGTTACTTGATAAGCTTAGCAATGTATTCTATCTTTCAATAAAGGGCTGTCGTCCAATGTGCTCATGTACTGAAAACTTTTGATGTAGCTAAACGTGCCCTATTGGCTCTTCGCATTGACGTCAAGCCGACGTCATGTTAGAAAACAAGCAAAGAGGCAGCCTAGACTTTGGAACACATGCTGTACTAACGAAAGAGCCTTCGCAGGCGCATCTTGATTTAATAGGCTGGTGTCGTATTCAACCGGTACAAAAATTAGCTCTCTATATTTGTGTTGTTGTCAGCTGCAACGTTACGGGATTACCTTAGTTGAGGGCTCACTTTCTGTTCTGTGATGTTATTTCCATAAAGTCTTTAGAGGTAGTATACATTGCCCCATAGATCTGTACGTTAGTTAGTTAGATGAGGTTTAACGGCCCAGTTTACAACCACGGCCTTTTTTCCAGTTGTGGCTCACTGGCTTGTTTTCCCTTACTCCATTGCTTATGCGGAGCACCACGCACAACGGCAGAAGGTTCCATTTTTAAAGTCTTTGGTATGACTCGACCTGGGAATCGAACCCGGGCCTCCCGGTACGGTACTAAACGTAGTGAATACGGTGCGCCGTACATACTACAGGCTAATAAACTCTTAATGCTTAATGATGGACTTGTTGAACAATTTTCCACAATCTAACCTTCTAAAATTCCACCTGAACGTGACAAAATACTTGTAATCCTGATTGGTATTGCGCAATTTTTGGAAGGCTAAAGCTTCCCAAAGTGCACAATACATTGACCCACAAGATAATTTCACCATATCTGTGTGAATCCGTGCACACCTTTAAAAGAGGCCAGCTGAGATGAAAGATTTAGATAAATCGAATAGCTACACTCTCATGAGGATTTGTTAACAAGAACATTTATCTGGGCATGAATTTTTCTACTCAGAAACATTGACGAATAAGTTAAAACTTGGCCAAAGCTAGGCTACACTTTGTTTGCGAACAAAACGAAGAGGGTCCCCAATGTTAGTGCAAGGATTATGGCCAAGGCCTAGTAGTAGGCTCTATTCCACTACGAAAACTAACATTACGTAGAGTGAATGGAGTTTATTTTCAACAGACTTCTATAGGTGTTTCGTACTCCTCATGCTCGGCCTAGGCTGTTACCATGTTAACTTAAGTACTAACGGTGCAAAAAAAAAAAAAAAAGAAAAAAAAAAAACACGTTGGAACTGACACTCGCAGTACTCAAGCTTACAGCTCTCTGGTTCAAAACATGGAATAGCCATTGTGAAGATAGCACACCACTAATTCAAGGGGATTCCCCGCGGACTATATTACCCTACGAACACCTCAGGAAAAATGGGAGAGAGGGCACAGTATTGAACATGTCGCTGAAGTGTGGTATTCCATTTTGGTACTCATCATGCACAAATGAAGAAAATTGAAGCAGTTTTGCAATCTATCCTTACGCAGTGCAAAATAGCATTTTAAATGAAGTCATTAAGAAGAAACTACCGCCCTATTATACAAGCTTTCCTACCTTAAAATCTCAATGGTCATTGTATAAAATTTTAATTAATGTAAATGCAGGGAACTGTAAAACTCCCTGGAAAAAGGCCTACTCGTGAGCTTTTATATGAGGGTAGCTTGTGCCCTCTGAAAATTTCTACAAGGGTCCAGAAGCCACTAAACTGACCAAAATAAGTGTGTAAGTCAAAGACGGAATAATTGGTGCTGTACTACCTAAAGCGATGCTATATCCATTAAATATGTATGTCGTCCAACTCGTCTTGCACTCAGCGGAACATGATAACCTTCTTCCATACGTTTATACAGAAGATTTCAGATGCAGATAAATAATAAGGGCCTATGTAACGTGGGTCATACGTATGATTTTGTTAATGTAGTTACCAAAGAAAACATGTTGCATCCAAACGGTGCACTATCTGAATACACTCCAAAAGAGTTGTGTTACTGGTAATTTTTGCATAGTAATGAGGCTTATTACCCTCTATTGTAAGAATTACTGACGGTCTTTAACACCATGTTAGCCAATCAGCGCCAAGAAAATGTAATAACTGGTAGTAAAGGGCAGTATAGGATTTAATGTCATGCGTTCCTTGTATTTAGGGTCCTGCAAGGCGGGCGTACACTCGCCATACCTCTTTCACATGAGCTGTGAGCGACAGCATAGTAACCTGATGTTTCTAATGACGTCCCGTCAAAACTTCAATCATCGAACACGAAATTTTATCCTTCCACTATTACGTTTCTTACTTTTAGATATCTCTGCCGTTATATTCATTAACTTCCCTCGATATAAATTCAACAAAGTCCTTTAAAACTTAATGCTTGTTTTAAAATATTGTTGAAAAGGCAATGTTTATTTTAGGTAAAACTTTCTGAAACAAAATACGTAGTATGGAATACATATTGATTTCTCGTTGAATATTAAGTGGATTCCATCATCACTCTAACTACTAAGGACACGTATTGAATCATCGTTATGTGTCTTACTTCATTAAGTTAGTCGTCGATTGGCCCACTTGTTACCTTCACATCAATGTTACAAATCTTTTATTCGGTAAGCTTTTTTTTCCTTCTTCCAATAACCACTCAGTATCATGTATCGACGCTTGAATAAATCACTCCTCAACCTGATATAACAGTTGATAGTCTCTTTCCAAACCAATTTCTTTACCTAATGTTATCTCACCAAACACTGGCACTTGTAGTGCGCATATGAAGCCGTTTTTGTCCCATTGACGTAGTGTAGTTGGTGATTTCATTGTATTAACACGTACCGTACGTGCGATGGTTTAGATTTTAGGAAAGGTTTGAGTCAAACTCCCTCTCAGATTGCTCTCTTCGTATAATAATTATTCTTCCATTCTCCTTCTTCAGTTTCGTTCCTTAAAGGGAGAAAGCAGTCGCATTAAGTTTCTTTTCAAAAAATTTGCTGAATCTTACAAATCTCCTCTTATTTCGCTCACAAGTATCTTTCATTATGTGTCTGTATAAAAACATCGCATATTGAAGATAAAACAAGTAACAAAAATATTGTCACATGAGTGAAATGAGCCATTTCTGAAGTAGGATGACGGGGTACACTTACTCAAATTG
>WURT03648560.1:0-12090 GCA_009936505.3 Holothuria glaberrima | reverse complement strand
GTAATGTTTTCTGTGACACCTGTAAAAATGTGAAGATGTTCTTTATTTGCCCTAAGTTTATTGTGAACTTTACCTATAAAATCTTCATATATGCTGCGAAAAGCCCCTTAGCTACTTTTCAAATTTGGTACCCGTCATAGCAGGCACATGGCAGGTACCTTGGATTAAGTCAAGTTCAATAGAGTATTGTGCATGTGTGCATTCACCCATGAAGCTGCTCAGGAAATGTCTAGTGACCAGCGCAATAGAGGTAGTGTGATTGTATTCTTCTATGAAGCTGAACACAAAAGCCAATGTGGCTGGTAGGATTTATCTTTTTTTCTGCTTGGGTACTTCAATATTTTCAAATGAGCCAGGGGCAGGTTCCTCTCATGTAGTAGTAATTCCTTCCTGTTTTCCTGGCAGCATTAGTATCAATGCAGCTACTCTGGCCCAGTGCTTAACCATTTACTTACAGTACTAGACAATCAATCCAAGACATTTCCTGTCTGTGCTTTCCAAGCTAATTCCTAGTAGTTTAAGTAATTTTTCGTCAAGAGTTGGAAAATTCATACTGAATCTTTTTTGTCCCTCCTTACTTCTTATTTATGTACCAGCAATAAGTTAGCCATTATATTGGAGGGGGGGGGGGGCTCTCAATTTTGCCAGGTACGTAATATTGCTGCTAGTATATGACAAAAAGAGGTAATTAGCAGGACTTGTAGATTCCTAAACCAGGGAGTTTAAGGAAATTAGTACTCTTTACAATAAACAACAAAAGGCATGTAGAAAACTTTGTTAGACATAAAAGTGATTGTGTGAAATATGGGCATGTTGTAGGCACCAATATGAGGGAACTGAATCATTATCATTGACGCCACACATTTTAACCCAGTTGTTGATAACTAGTACCATGGAGCTAGGGTATTAGCTCCATGCTAGTACCAGAGGCAAACCCTCAAGGGGACTGTAATTTATACTGCACCAAATGACAAGTTACCCCATCTAGGTAACCATTTAACTTCTGGATGGACAAAACAATTAAGCATCTTGCATGCCCAAGGGCAGAATGTAATGATTTAGCCTGGGATAAAACCAGCAATCCTTGGATCATAAGTCTGAGCCTTAACTAAAAACCCTTCACACTTGGTCGCGATGTGAGGCGATACAGTAAAGAAAGTTGAAAACAATGGAGAATTACTTAGATGCTTTCATTCTAGGCTCAATACCGTGTTAAAATTGAGTTGAAATTTTTTCAGCTTTCAACCTTCACCCATTTGTCACCAAGCAATATTTTTTGTGACCTATGATAGATAGGAGTGCTATTGTGTTAGATCACATAACTCATTAATCATTGGAATATCCCTGAGAGAGGAAGAAAAAGTAGCCTGTGGTGTGTTAGAGCGTGCGACATTTTTTTTTTTTTTTACTCGTATTGCGGGTATCACATTTAGTGCAAAACGGGCATAATAGTCCACCATGTCCTTAAGAAATGGTCGTAGGTGCAAAGATCAGACCTTCCAAAATTTCACAGATTTCCAGGTCGGAAACTTAAGAAATTGATTCGAATGGTATGGTCTTGTGGAGATCTCCCTAATGTGCTGCTTTGAAGATCCACTTGTGCAAATTAAAGTGAATCAGTGGCACTTGTCTTCATTTGTGTCTCTGAATTCATTTTCTGTTGTATGCTCAGCCAAAATTTAGAAAATTTTCTCATCTCAACCCAGACTGTGGTAGTGCGAAGGTGGGCTGCTTGTGTTTTTTCATGATCTCCAGAGATTATGAAAGCTCAGCTGGGCAGCTATACTCAGATAGTCTGAAGAGTTTGCTCCAGGAAAGGTGAAACTTGCCCTATCAAAGGTTCAGTTCTGGCAGGAAGATAAAAGAATACCAGCAGGGTATTTTTTCAAAGGTGACATTGCATTGCTGCAATTTAAATGTAAAATCATTTAGAAAGACAGATTTTCATTTTTGTCACATCAAGGCTCAAACTGTTGGAATAAAATGCAGTATCCTAGTAACTTCTTGGAATTTGTGGGCGGCTATTTCCTTTCAATAACCAATGAATCTGTCATTACTATTTTTTGAAGTAACAATTTTTGTAAAATACGTGCAGAGTAGCCGTTTTCCATTTTCATCAAGGTCGTGAGTGGAAAGTTTATTTTTCTTTGAGCCCAAGTGGTGTACATTTAACATTTCCTAGAATAAGCTAAATAATTATGAGTTAAGTATGAGTAAGGCTTGCATGGTTTACCTGACTACTTCAGAATTGTGACTCTTGGCTGCAAGTCGAGTAGTGACTCCACTTTCTTTGGAAGCGTGATTTCCTGAGGAATTTTCAACACTGTCACAATATTCACAAAAAAAGTATTTTTGAATTTCCATCTATGTAAAATCTCCAGATTTTGTGAAGCCGTACAGTCCAACACAAATGGCTGTGTTGAGGCTTCTTTTTATTCAGTTACAAGGTTTTCATATCAGTTAGCAACTTGGATTCTGTTATATTGGCAGATGGGTGCCTCAGCTGATAAGAAGCCAGTTGTGTAAGCCTGCTGGTATTTTATCGCCCACTGGAAGGCAACTTGAGTTACTGAGTCCATATCAATTCCTCCTTCAGTTGTGATATCAGTGTAGGAGTTGTGACTCCATTTAGAGTTGAAGCTACAGTAATAGTGTCCCGGGTACCTAACTCCAACAATTTTGGAGTTGCCCAGGGGTAGTATGTTTACATACCCTTATCATGTTCCTCTTAGGTATTTCAGCCTGAGACTGATTGTCCTTTTCACATGCACTGTCACAAACCTCTCTTTGCTATTTTTTCAATTATTGAAATTTGTAATGTTACATATTTATAGTCAAGATGGTTCTTATTTTCGTAGGCTACATCTAGTTCTGTGATAAAAAATTTGAAGAAACGTTTGAAGGTGATTTACACTTAGACCTATATATTTTTGACTATATTCCAGCCTAGTAATTGTGAGGGTCCTATAATCTAGGGTCCTGTCATTTCTCTTCCCTTGAAGGTATCTCAGACAAATTGACCCTTTCACATACACTGACAACCCTTGGTACAAGGAATCTTTGGAGGAGCGATATGGGTGTACCTTCAACACATCTGACCTGGAGAGGAAGCATTGCAGAGGAAATGAGTCCTTTTTGGATTTGCTGGAATCCCCGAGTGAGGGCAGAGTTACTTCATTAGTGATTGATGCTGTTTATGCATTGGCATATGGACTGCATAATATGGTTGAAGATTGCTCAGGTAAGGGTACTGACCTGTAGCTCCCAAATTCCTGGGTGAAGGAAGGGAGGGGTAGGGAATGACTGATGGTAATTACACCCTGATGCACTTTCTTCATCACATGCTGTTCAATTACTCGGGTAAGGATAGCTACTTTGGTATCACAAAATTTACTTTCAAGAAAGGAAGGAGGGCGGGGGGGGGGAGAGGTATGGATCAGATATCGTCACCCCAGGTTACCATGTTAAACTTGCAAAAATTTCACAAATTTCCCAGAACTTCATTCCTCATACCTCTGTTTCTAGGGGATCCCTTCACAAAACATCATGGCAGCCTCATCAGGTTTGAGTATGCATGTAATATGTTAGTAGCTGAAATTCTTTACTGATCTGAGAATATCCTTGGAAACATTTAGACATAAAGCTGTGGATCAGTGTTTACTGTGTATAAATTTAAAAGTATGTGGATAAATGATGGTAAAAGCAGAGGTTTGAAGACAACAATTAACTCTAGAAGACAGCAGTAAGAAAAGTTTTTCACAAAGTTTATATTGTTACATGAAGGCCTTTCTGTCTTGTGAAGCTCTCCTTCACATGACGGTATGCAAACCAGGGTCTATGTTGACACTTTGGACCTACCGTCATTTTTGTTAAGATCATTTGTAAATGACTGCAACCTGAAACTTACCCCTTTGTCAAATCAAAAAGGGTTGCGGTAAGTTTGTATAATTTCTATAGACGCTTTTGTGATGTATCGCTCTCCTGCAGTCATTATCCTTTTGTTTGTTTAGTCAAGTAACCCAAACCTTTCATTTGAATTTCCCTCCATCTATTACAGGTTCTGGCTGTAATGCTACAGGTTTATCTCAGTTTGATGGAGAAGAGTACCTGAGGTACGTGCAAAAAGTTTCCTTTCCTGGCTTCACCAGTGATCCTTTTGAATTTGATGCTAATGGAGATCCCTACACACAGTATTCAATCTTTAATCTGGTAAGTGAGATGGTTTTCTACCAACTTATGTCTCCGATTCTTTCAAAGGGACTTACAAGAGTTGAAGACCAACAGAAGTGTTCGCCAGTTTGAGCATTCCTGGTGCCTTAACTCCAAGAGTTATTGGGCAGTTTCAGTCCTCTGCCCCATATCCACACCTCCTACATGCTTACATCCTTATTCCTCTCCCCAACTACATCCTTATTCCTCTCCCCAGGTCAGGGGTTCGAGTCCTGGCTGGGTCATACCAAAGACTTTAAAAATGGAATCTACTGCCATTGTGCTTGGTGCACAGCATAAGCAATGGAGTAGGAAAAACAAGTCACAACTGGAAAAAAGGCTGTGGCCGGCCTGATTTAAACCAATTGGTTACAAACTGAGCAGTAAAACCTCATCTAACTAACTTACTCCCCAACTACATAGTGAAAGATGACTGATAAGTCAAACTGTTGGCATCTGCATGGCCCCCTTATCTCCCTGTTTCCCTTATCACCACATATTTTATCCCATCTTCTGTAAAGGGATATTTCTTCTTTGAAACTCACTGGTCTGTTGTCTTTCCCCCAGCCAAAGTATTATGCGCTTCTTACTTTGCTTTATGAAGAAAGGTCTAAGTTCCTGCTATCACAATTGAAAGAAAAGCTTTGTTCCTTCACTAAGAAAAGTTGAATGACTTTTCAAAACCCTTTAAAATCTTCCTGGGATTGTTTTTACAAAACAAAGTGAAAGTCCCGGGGCAGCTGAGTTGGAATACATAGGCTGGTACTGAGATGTTATCAGGAGGCCTTGGTATAGGTCAGTGAAAAAACTTGAGGGTACCAGCATAGCTTACATTCAGTGTCTGCCTTCATAATAAACAGAGTTTCAGCATAGCAGAGAAAGATTTGATGAAGTTTCAGGTTGATAATAAGTTTATCTGATATTCATCCTAATTCAAAATCAAGTGTCTTACAAGAAAACCTGATCCCAAAAGGACATATGATGATTTAGTGGACTAGTTTGTAGCAGTAATGCAGTCAAGGCCAGTTCATGAGGCCAGGACGGAGGCCAGGGCCACACCTCCACCCGAAATGCTGAAGCCAGTTATCTCATTAGGGATATCATTTACAATGCAGTAGACTTAAGGCTAACCATCATTTCAGTTTTATAATAGCCTGTGTTACTTGATTCTATTCAAACTTTGGTGAGACTTACTTAAAACATTTGTACCTAGGATATGATTCTAAAAAAGTTTAACATTTCTTAGTGGGATATTTGGGAAATTGTCAGGTATCATTTTATAGCATTTACCCAAGGCAGAGGCCATGGGTAAATTTTCTGATGAAACCATGGCCACAAATGTTAGCCTTATAGCTGGCCTTTTCTCAACAATTGATTGGTCTTGAAACCATAACTCCAGCTTGTAGTACATTAATATTTGTAAATGAAGACATCTCAACACAATTCTCAGGTATTATTTTTCTGTAAGTACTGATATTGCTTTCTTCCCCCTTCAGGTGAAGTTGGAGTCATAAATGTGTTCACAAATAAGTACATAAAGCATCAACTGTTTATGAAGGAATATCAATGCAATATGTACAGTACAACTTACACCTAGTTTAAGAATGGGGGAACCTTCATAGGGACATTTTGATTTGAAAAATGTAATCTACTTTGCTCCTACTTACCTCCCCTATTACTACTATAGGACAGCCCCATCTACTGCAGAATAACTCTTGGCAATGAACAAACCCCTACTAGATGGCGCCCTACACACTTCCTATTCAGCTTGTTATAAGTCACCTTGCTTCATTGCCAGCGGACCTTACATCAGAGCCTTAAAGCTTGGATGCAGGTTTGCCTCCCAAGTAAGGTGTACATAATACATGATTCAAAGTACTCCACAAATGAAAAAAAAATAAATAAAAATTTTGAGTGAGTAACACAGATATAACAAAAGTTTTGAAAGAAACACTTTAACAAAGTAATTATATTAGCTAAAATAATTTAATATGCAGATTGCAGAGGATACAGTGAAAACAATAATTGCTTGAAATAGTTTCATTTGTTGGCACAGAAGGGGTGAAATGGTGTGAGAGAGTTGATGAGTAATAATTGCTTATCACTCTTAGTGGAATTGATATTTAGCAATTACTCTTAACTTCATTTGCAGTTATTACAATAGACACGTAAAACAGTTGAAATGTACACCTGTTGGCAGAATATGAGAAACTATTGATTGGTAACTTCTGCAAAGCTGATTTAAAATTGATTAGCAGATTGGGGCTTTCATCTTTGATAAATGACTCATTTCGCATCGCATATAGCCAAAATGTGAAAATGAGCAACACTTCTTTGAAGTGCATTCAAAGAAAGTGTGAATTTTCCAGAGAGAAAGCCAGACAGTTATAGACCTTTCTGCATTTGAAAGGGCTTGACCTTCTTAGTAGTATATGCTATGTTTGTTTGCCCCTAGAACTAATCTGCAAGGAAATACCGTTTCCTACAAGGTGATTTAGTCGTCATTCCAATTACTTTTTTGCATCCTGTGTGCTCCTGTGTCTGCATGCAGGAAGGGCTGATGTCAGATGTAAAATTGAGATCTTATTTTTCTCAGTAGTGGGTGTACTTTTTCCAGTCTTAAGATTATACACTAACTTTTGAGTTGTAAAATCCAGATGAATGTAAAAGATTGACTTTGAAATTACTGAAAAGATTTTGTGGGCATTATGTACATTAAGAGGAGAAGGGTATTTGAAAAATTTGAAGTGTAGGGGAGAATTTTAATTTACAGACTTGGGAAGAGTTACTCAGGTAATCTATGGCTTTCATCTTTGTTTTTCTCTCTCCATCAAGTACACAAATGAAATGTCTATGTAAACACAAGATAGATTATATCAACAAAACTAGTCACGCAACATCACAAACAACATCACAAAACAAGGAAAACAAAACATAAACAGAGGAAAATACCAAAAGTATTTATTGATAAAAAGCATAAAGGGGAAAATCGGAAAATAACCAAAATATTCATAGAACCTGAGATATGCTTCAAGTCTTCAGTCTCATTCAGCAGCTTATAGCATATGTAATTTTGACACACAAAAAAAATCATTGAAAACGATTCAATGACTTCGTAATAAAAGTAGTTGTTTTGCTTTTAAAATGTTGACAGTGCTTTGGTATGATAGGAATAAGCCCCCTGTAATTGGGAATGTAAATCAAAATAAAATATTTGAAAGTCTGATAACCTGATGGCTCTTTGAGTTGCTATCAGAAAGGTCTGAAGCAAATGTAAACACCATTGCTGTAAATAAAATTTAAAGACATATTTGTACTGTAGTAATGGAAATGCTGGAGTTGTTTCAGATTTTGTCTCCAGAGTTACCCTGAGGGTGTGAAAAGAGGCATCAGATAAAGCTATAATGGTGAGCTGCAGAAAATTAGTAGGAATAACCATGAAGATATTAGTGTTACAATTATAGAAAAATACGCATTCAGCATTGCCCTGACAATTTTTTATCAGTTTCCAACCTCCTTACTATAATATCAAAGTGCTGCCTAGAAACCTACAGAAAATAAAAACTATTTCTGAAATTAAAAATCTGCGTCAACCAGAACTACTTCCCTTGAGTATGATATATGTTAGGCAACTCCTTATGAATTGTCCTGGTTCCCCTCCAAAATGAGGAAAGAATGACATTTTTTACCTAATAATGAGAGTTGCAGGTGGTTCAAGAAGAGTTGGAAATAATTTAAAAACAAGTTGTGATACTCTGTAAGTTTTCACAGGATTAAGTGCTTGGACCAAGCATATTTATATCCTTTGTTGTTTAAACACTGGCAGGAAGACAACACTTAAGCATTGACAGTTTTGGGCAGTGTCAGGTGTAAAAATTTGGTGCTGTTCTGGCCATTGGAAGCATTGCCTAGAATCTGAAAAGGACCTGCGGATAACTTAAAGGCCACAATCATGCATAAAGTGAGGGGCCTGTTGAATGTTCCAAGTGGGAATGAGACTGATTTTTGCTACAGTCAGATCATAGAACATTTTGAAAAATTGAAGGGTTTCATCTTGAGATTTCTGACTGCCATTAAGTAAACATGTTGTGTCCTCTTACTATGAAGTTTGGTTTCTTCACCCCTAATTCTTCACCCCTAATTACAGTACCATTCAATCTACTACGGCGTGTGTAGAGGCAATAAAAAACCCTAGTACCAATAATAAGATAGAAAACGAGTACCATATATTCCCTAATAAATGGCCCAGGGGCGTTGCATTTCTGAAAAGGGGGGGGGGGCGTTTATTGAAGGTATATTTTAATTGAAAAAAAATACTACTAGTGAACCTATGCACGCTACATCTGTGTGTATGGTAGGGCAATAGGTGGGTCTATGTGATGGCTTCAACTGTGCATGCAGCTGTTAGTGTGGTATTGCTGGGGTTTAGCCTTACACGTGCACAACAAATGATACACCGCACATGCAAATGTATAAAGGTAAACTTATCATTCACAAAAAAAGTTGTTAAAAATTTGGGGGGTGGGGGGCATTTATTAGAGGGGAGCATTTATTAGGGAATATACAGTAGGTTGTCTTAATGCATTCCTGATTACACAAGAAGAAATTCTATAGAATAGCCACTTTTACAGATGAGTGATACCATTATTAAGATAAATATGGAGCCATTATGTGAGATGTCAGCCAAAATTTAAATAATGTTAGCAATTAGTTAAAAAAAACTCCACTCTAGTTTAACAAAGCCCTTTTCAAAATCCACAGATAGCGTCAAACTTGACACGGCCTATTCTTATGATTGGTGTAATGAGTGATGTCCTGCATGTGTGGCTCTCTCATTAGGTTGCTAATTTCTAGCTCAGCTGTTTTAGAAAATAATTAAAATGCATGTACCTCACAGTGGTAAGTTAATTGTAATCAAGAAATTTGCTCAGGTCAATAACTAACACTGTTGCTCAAGTGTTTAGCATACCAGCAGTCAGGTCTTGCAGCTGGACTGTATGGCTTCTGTAGTGCTTGTGTCTTCAATGTGGCTGAGGACAGGGGTGGGGAATGCAGGGGAAGGCAAGGGAAAGGTCTGTCCGGGGATTGTATGAAATGTTCTGTATATTTTCATGAATGGCCCTGTCCAGTGGTCATTCAGTGAAATCTATGTTATGAATTCTGGTTAATTCAGTTTAAGTTTTAGAAAGGCATAGCAAAATATATTTTTAGGAGATTTTAGTTCATGTACCAAATTGTTTTAGCTGATGATTTTATTTTTTGATGAATGTTTGGTGGAATTATCGTGCTTAAAAAAATTTACGTCGTGCAGATTTGCAAGTTAAAATTCTGACAACTGTTTTCAGTCTATGTTGTTATATCTTTCCCTGAACCACAGAATGTCAGTGGAGGTGCTCATTTTGAAGAGATTGGATATTGGAAACATGATTGTGGGTTGAATCTGACAGAACCAGTAATGTGGTCCATGGGGGTCCAGCCAATGTCAAGATGCTCAGAAAACTGTCAACCTGGATCATTTGTGGTGAGCAATGGACCTGTCAAATGCTGCTGGAATTGTCAGCCCTGTGGATGTGAGTAATTAAACTTATGCAATGGTCAAATTGTTGTGAGATTGTTTAGTATTAATAATTTTAGATCAGTGTTTGAATTCATCTGTAATTGCCTTTCATTTGATTCTTGGGCAGGTGTTAAAAGTGATGTTTAAAAGATTTAATACATACATCTTTAAGCAGAGTATGACAATATAATAATTCACAACTTTGGTGAAGCTAAATTACAATTGTTTTCAAACTGGAGTTTAAGTTGGTGGCAAGTTGCTATGCAAACTGAGTATTTGCCCCTAGTTGTGTCATTAATGTTCCAAACGTCTAACACTCTGACACACAGATTTTGTGTGCAGTGAGCAATAATTTTATTTGTGTAACATACCGCAGCAACCCTTTCTAAAAGATTTAGGGTTGGGACCCAGGCCAGGTCATGAGGCTGATTTATTATCCAACACATGATGAACATTTCCCCGTTACAGTTGGGGGTGTAAGTTTTTGCTCTCAACTCCCGGTTGCCAAGCTTCATCGCTTCAAATGCCATTGGGCCGGTAACCACTCCGCCACAGCAACTGTATAAAAATGGATTCAAGAATTGGGCATTGATAGCTTTTGATACCAGTATTGTATAAGAGGTAATTTTAACCAGTGTTTCTCAAGTGATTGGCCCCAGTTCACTGGTGGGCCCTGTCTGGTAGTCTGTGAAGTCCACTGCAAACTAAAAATCTTCAATAACCCTTTAAAGCTGTCATTATTTGTAATAGAGCTTATTTTATGCGACAAAGCTGGAGTTTTAGTAGTACATGTTGCTTAGTTTGAAACTAGTCTCATGTGTTCAAGTTGTAAAAATATAAGTGGAATGTAAGCTTTCAGTTAATGGTGCAAAGTGGTCCACACATAATGTCAACAATCAAAAGTGAGGCTTAACTTGCAAGTGGTTGAAAACCCCTGATTTAAACCAATCATGATTGCTTAGTATGATGGGGGAATGGTGTGGCTCCATCGTGATTCTCCCCTTCAAACAAAATTGATTTGACAAATTTTGTAAATTATACCAAGAATTGTGTTTCTCCGAAAATGATCAATTTAATTTTCTCTATAAACTTACATAGAAGTTTATTTTCCATAGATAGATAGCTTGCTTAATATCTTCAGTTGTGTTTTTCTTTTTTTCTGATCATTCAGCCAACGAAGTTAGTCCAGGAATCAATTCCGCAACTTGCATTGCTTGTGAGGCAAGTGAGTATGCCAATGCCAACAACACTCATTGTATTATGAAGGAATTGGTGGTGCAGGATTGGAGACAAACCAGTAGTGCCTTGATTCTTGTAGCTTCCTTGATTGGCATCTTAGCTTCCTTATTCACTTTCTATATCTACGTCATCTATCGCAAAACACCTGTCATCAAAGCCACCAGCACAGAGCTTAGTCTCATGTGTCTGGTTGGCTTAACTTTGTGCTTTGTTAGTGTGCCACTGACCATTACCGAGCCCACTGATGTCATTTGCCAGAGTCAGAGTTTCATTACTGGTGTCAGCTTTTCAATACTAGTCGGGGCTCTGTTAATGAAAACCTATCGCATCTCAAGAATTTTCAATCGAAAGTTGTCGGAAGGGAGGCCATCCATGTTTTTGCAAATAAAGGTACAAATTTTAAATTTTTAAGTCTGGTCTGTGTATTTCATAAAAACTTTTGTTTTGTTAATAATTTTTGGTGACATTGTCTAAGGTAGGGCCCTGCTAAGAATATGAATCCATCTTTTAACTGGATCTGAGTAGTTCTCAAGCCTAAATTTCATCAGCATTTATAAAACGTAATGAAATCTTAAGATGTTGTTATGAGTGTAGTTACTCAGTGTGCATATCTTTAAAGTATACCAGGGGCAGGATTCACTAACATTTACGTAAGTTCTTGCGTAAGTCAAAATACTTATGCACTGAGTAAGAACTTTCTTAGGTGGTATACATGTAAACAACTTACGCATCCTTTGTTTTTACCTGCAAAGCCTTTGCAGCTTGTTGCAAAATGAGATGACTGTCTTATTGTTTGAGGGACATCACTACATGACCCCTTTCACAACATACCATTTGAAAAAGTGTATTCTCTGGAGGTCATATGAAAATCTTGATTTTAAAATGTTACCAAAGCATGCTTTTCCAGCTGCATATGAAGGACATTTCAAATTGTTTCATAATCATCTATTGTAAATTAAGTGAAAAAGTTTGAAACAACACAATAAGTTATGAAAATGGGACTTTGACCATTAAGATAGTTTTCAATTTTAGACTAAAGGTACGTGTTAAATTAGCTGACTGATGGATAGTAAGTTAGTTAGATG
>WURT03648559.1:0-39167 GCA_009936505.3 Holothuria glaberrima | reverse complement strand
GCTGATATCTCGAGTAATACATGTCCGATTTGAATGAAAGTTTCACCAAAATGCATAGATTTAGTTCCTCTTTCAAACATGAAAAGTAAATTTTTGCTTGAACCCTTATTTTAAATCCGGCATAACATGCTCAAGTGGAATCACCCTGTCATTTCCAACGTACAGTATGATCACTTGCTATAGTATAGCTATTGCATGGTAGTTTGGGTAGTTACTTTCATTACAAACAGTGCCATAGGACCTAGGATAGGTTTAAAGAAGGACAACTAAGTAAGTCATATTTGTTATATGCTTCAATGTCGTGGATTTAAATCATGTGAAAATAGTATAACGACATGGGCTAACAGTTACCTTTGAAGCGCTTTAATCGCTCCCAAAATGTCATCAGTCAGTTGTGTATGAAAAAAAAATCAATTGAAATAATCCATCGTAATTGCCTTTAGTATTTTGTTGTTTATTTTGTGAGCTTTGGGGGCATTTTCCAATACTGTGAGAACGACAGCACTTCTGGTCTTCCATTATGGAATAAAAGTTCCCTTCGTTCAAGTGTGAAGCGTTCTGAATAAACCATATTCAAACACTCGACCATTTTAAGATGTTTGCTATGAGGTATACGACATTTATTGTTTTGTGCAATAAATAAACCCATGGAGTGTCATGTTCAAACAAAATATAGCCTGCACCAATTTATATATCTTTAAACAGCCTGAGTGCGCACTGGAAGCTAAAGTGAAAGAAAGCCTTACCTGTTTTTTAAGTTTTAGCGATGATTAACTGCCATGTCACTGTCATAAAAATGAAAAGTTATTTGAATATCATAATAAAAGATGACATTTTACTGAAAATGTAAACAAGGCTAAAGTTGTAATTACGCCCACTATGAAAATTCATGTAATCAATGTGAAATTGCATAGTAAAGGCTGACTTACTGAATATTTTTTAGGTCTTTAGAAGCCCAACTGACAACTGAATAAGAGTATATTATTAAAGAGGGTATCATTGTCCATTGTTCTGAAACACTTCGTCAGAAAGAAGCTTCTTTCTCTGTCGCCCAAGAGGGTATCCATACATGCTGTGTCACTAAAGATACGTAACCAGTGCTAGTGTAGGGGTATAACTGCCCTCATTTGTGCAGACTGTGACGTGGGAAAGATTCTAGACTTTTGTTTCGACATATAAAGATCTCTGAGAGAAATATTGGCCCAGTTTATGGTTTTATGACATTCCATGTGTAGTCGTAAATATAGCTGTTAGTCTCAGACTTGTGTAATGATACTCTTATCATGTGAGTTAATATATCTGCAGCATTCAGTTAAACCCACGCTACTATTTTATTAACCAATTTGGTGGGCTTGTTCTGGAGCTTAGTAAGAAGTAATGACTGAATCATTGGTGAGGGCAAAAAAGTATATATGCGATCACGTAGGAGACGGTAAGGTCTGTGTGTTTGTAAACGAGTGTGTATGTTCGGGACGCTTAGCTTGTAAACATAATATCTCAAGAAAGTAATGATTAGCACCTTCTCGTACTTCTTATAAACATTTGTAATCTTAAGAGAAAGGTTCCTATTGTTTTGGTGAAGTCACAGGTCATTTAAGGTCACCAGAGGTGGAACACGGAAAACCTTGCAAACGCGATATCTCAAGATAGGAATGGTGGATGGATGGATAAATAGGTGGATGGATGTATTATATACTGTATATACTACATACTAAGTAGATAGATTCGAAATATCTAAAAAAAGGCCTTAGTGTTTTTGGTGGAGGTCGAAGTTCACCTGGCTTAACCAGAGGTGAAAATATGAAAACCATGTAAACTGTTAACTTGTCTTAAAGTCCCTACTTTAGCCATGATTCGTGTCTCAGTTACCATGTGAATGCTCCCCATTATGTTTAAGAAGGCTGTTGTTTCGATTGGAGGTTTAAGGTCATTTGAGGTAACCGGGAGACAAATCATGACAAGTTAATAAACACGATATTTTCAAGAAAGGTGACAGCTTGTGATCTCATACGTAGCATGCAAATGCCTTACAATGTGCTAAAGACTTTATTATTTCAAGTTGGGGTAAATGTCATTTAGCTCATCGAAAGTCAAATTGTGACGAACTCGTTAACATGATATTTAAGGAAGTAATATTGTGAAGGATCTCTCACTAAGCATGAATAGACACTCTTAACTTAGTTCAAGAAGAAGTGGTTGTAATGGATGTCAATTATTATGTACGGTCACCAGACGTCAAACTGAGAAAACCTCGTAAACATGATAATGAAAGAGAAGGATAACTTGTACACGCTCGTCTACAATGTTTGGTGGGGACTAATGGTCATCTGAGGATACCAGAGTTCAAAATTAAAATTTTAAAGTATAGTATATCACACATACTAATCCTCCACTGCCCCGCACTTCCTACACTTACAGAGTTTGACATGTACTATTTTCGTTGGACAAAGAATCATAGAAAGGAAAATTTTGTTTAATAAACTTGGATAACAGAACTATGACAAAGCCGAATAATTTTTACGCTCTATTTCAGTTTTAGACGTTTTGTTCACAATTCGGTCATATTAAACTCATCAATTTCAAATGAGATTTTATATCTCAAAGGAGATCATTATGGTAATCTCAAAGACGAAAATTGTATACTAGGTAAAGAAAATGGGTAGGTGCCTATACAATTTTTTGACGAATTAAAAGGTTATTATTTCTCTGATATAATTTAAGCATATTTCGCACCCTGCAAAAAAGAACACAAAACCACACACACACACAGAAAATTAGTTATCTTGCTCCTTCGGTACCTTACTTGGCTTCAGGGCTATGCACCATGAACTAAAAAGTCAACAAAAATATGACCGATACCTTACAAACCCTGGAGCTTGCATTTGCAATAGAATAGTAAACAAAACAAACCTGTCCTAAACTAACAAAAATTCCAATCATGTAATTTGTAGGAAGAAGACAGTTTAACATTCAAATTGTTTTAATGCTTCCATATGACACTTCAAGATCGAAGTACCTATATTGCCAAGTGCACCTTTACAAATAATTTCAAAAACAAACTTCGCAGTATTCCGTCTGAAGTCACTTCAAATTGTAAAATTGTCAGGGAAATGAATTGGTGATGTTATATCACCCTCGCCTACATTTGCTTCAATTTGCTGTTTAAAAAAAGGTACTACTAAGCATTTCTTTGCAATATTGTTACTTTGCAATTCCTTTATCTTTCAGCTTTGATGCCTACATTTTAATGTATGTGCAAACCAATTGAACTGAACGTTATATTCATTTTAGCCGAGACCATCAATATCACCGACATACAATCAAGCGAGAGACTTTGTAAAGGACAGATTCAATTGGGTTGTCAAAAGTAAAAGGCTGGGACTCACCCATCACGTCAATATCCATACGTATAACGTGTTTTACGTAAAAGTGAATAACAACATCAAGATTCAATCTGTTAGTGACAATTGTTTATGGCGCAGATAGCACAGGCCTCGCGCCCTTTAAAACAATCGGTAGGAAATTTAGACTGAAAATTTCTCCAAGAGCCCTCTAGTTCTCAACTTTTGAGTGGCCTTGGAAAGGTAATATGTGTATGTCCTTTTAATGTGGCAAGCCATTAGCCATTAAAGCATTAAAATGAAGGCCTATACTTACTTTGGAAGGTATAGTCCTCTAGTCTGGGGTATAGTTGGGTATTTTATTTAAAATGTCCATGAGGTTTTTATTCGGATCCCTCAACACTAACAACATTCCTGCAAATCATTTTCTACAAAGAGGTGATAATCCGGTTGTACGGATTTAATGTTTTCCTTCCAGTGTTGTAAACATTTGTTGGACAGAACTATGTTCAATCGGCAGAGCATTGTAATTCGAGAACTTATCTTAAAGGCTCTGGGAACTGACCCCAGACAGCAGAAAATTCTCCTTAATTTAATAAGTTTACATCTAATTCCCCCTCTAATTCAAACAAAAAACACCCAGCGGGTAACCAAAGAGCCAGATAACGAGCTCTAAAACAGTCCTTTTGTAGCCCCACCTCCAAAACTTGTAATAACAAAAGACATTTCGCAAAACTGGCACCGAACGCAGGTTAAGATTGAAATCGATGAATATTGTAAGAGAAGGCGTGGCCTGTCACAATAACGTAATGACTTAAATTTCGAAACAAACAGTAGTTTCCTGATAAAACTGTAAAAATTCCTAGGTTGTTCGTAGTTTGATAGAAATAAAATGATGAAATAAGGTGCCTTCTTCCATGGCCTTGAAACATTTGCCGTTAAGTTGACTTTGCTACAGGATAAAAAGGACAACAACTGAGAAATTTGATAAAATCGATTATCTAAGACCTTTCACTTTCCATGGGTACCAATGTTGCAATTGGAAATAATTTTGCTATGTTTGTGGCTCGAAAACTCGTCTGATATTGGAACATTTTCCGAGTCCATTCATGCACGTATAACTTTTCGGAAAATCAAGAATCCTGAGATCAGTGCTATTCAGTGATGCCAATTGTTAGTTTTCTTCAAGTGTTGTCTCCTGCCATTGACACTTGGCTTTCTTTCATATACCCGATGCTTAATAAACTGAAACTTGGTAGAATCCACATCTAACACAGTCCATCCCTCATCCTCCAATAAAGGAATGTAGTAATTTGTTGAGATGACAACAACATCGAAAACCTGTATTTTTGTACAAAACCTTGGACCATTGCAGGTCTAGCAAATGACCACCCTACAGTATCAGCTATAAAATTTTTAGATTATAGGCCTCGTTATCTCTCATTTTTTCTCTGTGAATTGAAGATATCTTTGGGGATAGTTTGTAGCCAGATAAGCACGAATACAGTACACAGGCATTACACTTCTCCACAAGTTGTATGACCTACCATGCAAGCACTGCTACACATTCATGTATGTACTATTAATGCTGTACATTGGCTCCATGAGCCGTAGGTTTTTATGGCCTATGAAGACCACGTAACTACTGCGTGAGAGAACTTGGAAACACAACTGACTGCAAAAGCCAGTCAGAGCAAATCTATTGTTTGAAATTAATATCGATTAAAGGGCAGTCATCAGTTTTATTTTTAGATATGATGATAATCCTAAATATATCTGGGACGAGATTGTAGGGCCTGTACAGATCTACGAAAGAGCTGCGTGTAATCGGAAAAAATCATTGCCAAAATTGTCCTCTTAAATTCTTCTGTTAAAACAATTATTTAATGCAATTTAAAGCAATGCACATACTAGTTACCTGCACTCACTTGACTGAATCAGATTTACGAAATCGTGTGCATATTCAAAGAAAGAGTGTTCAAAGCCATGTGCTCATATAATCCAAGTTTTGAGAATATGTGATTTAAGGAAAGGATATTAACTCTCAGGAAACAAAGAAGTATTTTGATCATTTACTGATATCTTATTTTAAAAAGAGAAAAAATAGCCGTCCTGTTGTTGTAGCTTGACCTTTGTCTCCAGCCACTGAATCTCTGGTTATGAAGTTTCATGAGGAAAACGTTTTCTACAGATATTATTTGCTTTCATGTGAACCAGGTTCCTCTTAGCCTGTTAAGGGTCTGAGTGTAAGGTGGGAAGAAAGGCTTTTTATACCATTTGCTCTAACGTCACTGATCTGATGTATTTGAACCCAGCGGGCTTGGAGTTACTTAAAAGTTGATCATTTGTCATAGTCATTTGTATTGATGGGTTTGAGCATGTATTTGTATATTAAAATTTACGGTTCGTTCATTTGTATAATGATATGAACACGCACAAGTGGGTATATATTCCCTGACAAATCCTCATGAAACTTCTGTTGCTAGTTTATATACATGTTCCCCTTGTTTACACAATCCTAGAAAAATGACTTGACACAGAATTCTCGTAAATCTAAACATCATTTGGTATGATGCATGAGTCACGACAATGCAATGGAAGGCAACTTTTACCTTGAATATGTTAAAAATAAAATTCTTTAGGAGGCTCCTAATGATTATATCTTATTACGCATATATGTATCTGAGGGTTTTGTGGGTCAGTTCGTATATGTAAGGACAGAGTTTGTTTAATAAGTCACTATGAGCAGAGGTTGTGGTAAGTATAAAGATATTGCACACAGATTTGAGTACTTCAGCAAAATGTGTTAATACAATTCTGTTCAGTTTCCTTAACATGCGATACCTCCTCCTGCTTCCCCAATCAGTTGCTCTTCTGCTTCCAAAATTTCTTCAACCGATTTCTCCACGAGAATCAAAAGTGCCCTCTGCTAACTGCTTTCTGTTAATTTTATAGAGGGTTACGTCGCTCTCTGCCTGTAAACAGTTGGGTAATACAACAGCGGTGTTAGGACGATCCTGCGGCAGCTTTCAGCTTGCTTCAGCTTTTCGGAATGCAAACTCATAGATCGCCGAATCACTCTCTGAAGATGAACCAATTGTAAATGAGTGAAACATAACAAAGATTGCTCTCTGGGATTTAGGGGTTGTGGGAAACTCTTCTGGTAGTCCACAGTGACTGAACCTTGACAATAAGTAAAATGGTTATATGATATATCCTGTAGACTGCAAATAGTGAAAACCATTTGTTGAAGTACTAGTTCACGTTGATTTTACTCCAGACCCCAATAAGGAATCAACTCTTGTTTTGCGACTTGCCCTTCAATGAACTTTAACGAGTGATAAAAACCATGTGTTAATCGTATTAACTTTTACCCGAATTTCTAACAAGACTTTCTTTATGCATGAATTGTGAAGAAGTTTGGATTATGAGAGTGAAAGTATATGTACTGTATGAGCAATCAGGGTAGCGATTTGTATGCATGCCGACGGTTGCTCTTTATGTACCTACTGCGTAGGTGACCGAACTCTTGTCAATTGGTTAGTTCTGATTGAGTAACCAAAATTGTGATGGGATCGTCCCTATACCTGAATAAAAGTTGAAACCAGTTTATCAACCAACCAATCATTTTAGCTCAAGGTGAAGCATGTTGAATTGAAGCTGTTTAAAAGATGATTCTCAAACCTCACTTTTCTATTGTCTAAGTGTAGTATATCTTATTCCCAATCCGTGATTTGAATTTCCCAAACCAATCTCTGGTAATTAGATGCTCGTTCTGTTCATAGAGTGTAAGGAACAATTAGCACAAGCTCAACTAAGCATTTTCTTCTTCTTTGTTCTAATTTCTTATTACAGTTCTTTGGATGTATTCCAGTGTAAAAAATACCTGTATCAGGTGTTAAGTTTTTGTCCACATTGAGGTCACAGATGAAATGAAGCAATATATTACTGATACAAGTGGTTTTAACGCAAACTGGCAAACGATTCATCATGGGAAGTTGACTTAGTTTGCCTCATGCTGTACTGATTCCACATAAAGTCTGTATTTAGAACTCGCCTGTCGTTCAGCTGGGGTATTATCATGTTAAATCAACTATATTATCTGTGGCTACATTAATCGAAGTATGAGGTTCGTCCCCACTCAGGTTGCAAGTAGTAATAAAACACTGGCCACTGTTATCTCGGTCTTAATCAGGCGCACCCTCGTCAATAGTTACATTATAATGCAGGTTGAACGAAAAATATCTTGTTGGATGTCTGTATGCAATTGCAAGGTAAAGGAGCTAGATGTAGTTTGTTCCAATTCAATTGTCTCTAAACAGTTTAGAGACGATTGAAGCGACAATAGTGTCATAATTTACAACCATAAACATTTTCTAGATAATGAAAATGGAAAGAAAAAGCTGGTAACTTCATGAGATCCGTTCTTCATGGATGTTTGCCTTTGTCCTTGGGAATCTGCATATCACAAATTACGCATGTAATTGTTTGCCATTAGTATTGCAAGCGATGGAAAATGGGGATTACTTTATGATATTTGTATGACAATTAATGTGCTGGCCACTAGGTCTCGGAGTTGAAGTTGGCCTGACGATAAAATTTGTTGTCATAACATCGACAGTATGGTCATAAAGAGTATAAGTAGCAAATGACATGAGGAAATCGATGGCTTTTTTTTTATCTAGATGCCTTTTGTTTAGTAAATCTGCCTTTCCCGACTAGAGAAATATTTTGTTGCAACTCCCATAAGTTGTTCTTGCATATTTTTTTAAGAACGAAATGTATTCTCATTATGATTGTCAACCAAACTAGCATCACTTCTTTTTATACGGCAATGATATTCTGCAATACCTGACGTGACTAGACATGAAAAATTTAAGACTAGGGTAGCATAGCTACTGTCACTCAACCCTTCTGATGCTACCTGTTCAGTGTTTAATTCATCTTGAACACAATCATGGTCCACACTTAATACACACCCAGACTCATTTTGGACTGGCCAGCACGTTAAGACTGTTCACCTAGCAGTTGGAGCGTGTCAGGGATAAATCTCTATAGCTGGTTCATCCCCTTACATAACACTGTCCATAAGGGCAGGGATCAGAAACTTAAGTCATAGTGCATTATAAATGCTACCAGTTTGTGTAGGACAGTTCCATAACCAGTAGGGAAAGAAGATACCAAATGTCTTTCCTCCTCCCTCTCTCCCTTCCCTTCCCTTCCCTCCCTTTTGCTCTCCCTCCCTCCCTCCCCTCCCTCCCCTCCCTCCCTCCCCTTCCTCTCTCATGAAATTTGAAAGCAAAAAACGTAGTATTGGATGAAAATTAAATACACCATCCATTTGAAGTTTCAATGCTGATAAGAAGTGCTGATTTGTGTACATTTAAAATTGAAATTATTGCAAACTCTAACATGCCTTGTGTGAGCAAAGATCATATCTCTTCACTACCACTCCAGCTAGACCAGGGAAACAAATTTGTGGTGATGAACAATGGCCCCACTGTATGCAATGTCCTCACAAAGCAAGAAGAGCTGTGTAATAGATGCTAAAATTACAGTAGGATAAGTAATTAGCTGACTGGGAACTCATGGTGAGTACGCAGTGGACAAATTGGACACTGGCAACAACTACAATCTATACTAACAATGCCTACGACTAGCAGTCAAAACAAAGTAACTGGAAACTTGTCTCATGCAGGTTTTTGCCTTGAGGCTGTTCATTTAAGCTAATAGGCCATGAAAAATGGTCAAAATGGCCAAAAATTACCACTTTCCTATGGTTTATCATGTAGCTAGGAAGGAAATGTATTACCATCCTAATATGACACCTGCACAGCAAATTTCAGAAAAATCCACTGGCAATTACAGAAGCTGAAACCCTTTGAAAAGAGACACGAACATTTTCAGTGATACAGACATTTTCTCCCGCTACAGTATAACATATGCTTTACCCACACTTCGTGGGTTGAGCTAAAAAGTTAGAATATTTTTTATATCTATTTCTGTGTGGACGCTGTAATCACACAATCCAGTAACAGTTTGTCTCTGCAAATATGATCTTTTTGACCGTTTTCCAGTCCTAGGACCTGCAGGAACTTTCCTTCTTATATCAAATGTGAAATTTTATTCATGTAAAAATTTGCTTTCCCTGGACTTATTTTAATATTATGAAATATTACAATTTTCTTAAAAGCTAAGTGCCGTACATTAGTTAAATTACAAAGAGTCCCAAATTTGATCTAGTGGCTACGCTTGACCAACGGAAGCAATTATTTCTGGCTTCTTTGCTTAGTTAGAGGTATGTTATTAACTTAAAACTGGTCTGATTCTTTCACTTTATTACATCCTGGAAAAGAGTTTTACTCCCTTGTACAAATATAATGGACCAAATTTGCTGATCAATTAGGTGATGCTGTTGGTTTAGATATCACACGTTATGCAGTACCTGTGAAATGTTTGACAGTATTGAGACAATGAACTTCGCAGCAAAGTGTCCTTGAGAACAATATTCATAAGACATGTTAACAATACATTTTTTCTACAACTACCAATTGAATTTCTCTAGCAGACTTTTTGTCCGAAAGGCTTTTTGTCAAAACATAGGGTATGCTTTTAGTTGTAAGCCAAACGCATCTTAAGTGGCAGCTCATGCCTTGAACGACATTAGTTCATGCGGAAGATTGATGTTTCACATGTCGCTATAAGATTGTCAGTCACGTGTGATAGTTTGGGAACAGGAATTGTTTTGCCTCACATTCACTCAACAGCTTACCATAACGTGGTCGAACTTGGACACAGAAAGCAGTGGTTTGAAAGAAACAAAAAAACGCCGCTGCCTGTTTTTCTTTCTGAAAATGTTCCTTTACGTCATATCAGGCAGTTGCTATTTAAAATAGCCACTCCCAGGTCAAATTATAGATGGTTATAAAACTATAAAACACTTGGAGCAGGGAGTTGCTATTTTTTCAAATAGCAACTCCCTGCTTGGAGGAATCTAAAACTGACCAACCGTTGTAAATTCCTGTTCTATTACATTTTTTCGTTAAGTATGGAAGTATACTCAGCCACAACAAGCTGTTGTTTTATTAGTCCTCTGATCTTAGTTTTTACGCGTGAAATGATTTACGTACTGTACCTATCCTGTACATATATTGCACCATGATTTCTTTTTAACAGGGGTTCCTGATACATTCTTTTGGTTATAAAATCAATTGGGGATAACAGTATAATTTTGCAAAAGCATTTCAAGATTAGAATAACTATTCATGATTGCATGAATAAACACTTAATGAACAATGGCTATCAAAAATGCTCACAAAAATGGCAGGCATTTCGTTCGTTGTTAAATAGGTTCAACAGCCTATTGTTAATATATTTTTCTAAAACGGTAAGTTATAACTTCGCTGGGTGGATGTGTGTAGTCTAAATATTATTAAAAGCTAAATTATAAAAGAATTGTGAGCAAATGTCTGAAGAAGCATGAACAACCGTCGTCGTCCTTGATTTCTGCCGCACGATTCTTTGACGGTTTCCTCAATTGATGGTCGCACTGTTTAGATTAAACACGGTAGATATAGGCTGGGTAGACTCATAAAAGAATTTCTCTTGTTATGTAAACGTTTTTGTTTTGGAGCTGATTGCAAAAAGTTGCAACAAATGTTTAAATTTCTCTGTTGGAAGAGACCTTGTAAAATGCATGTTGAAAACCTAATAGGAGAAGATAGGTGTAAATAGGAAACTTGTCAAAAGATCGTTTCCACTGTACAGAAATATCGAAGTTGACGAAGTAAAAACTATAATGCCGTGTGATTAAGTATGTAACTTCATATTACTTACTAAACACATTTGTATTTAAGTTGTAATCTGAGATACATCTTACCAATGGGATAATTATTTTTGAGGAAAATTTATTACAAGTATTATCATAGTCAAAACGAACAAATCAAAACTAAATACATTCCAGCTTCCCTTTGAACCCAAAGGTGTTTATTAACTCTTGTTGTTGTCTTCGGTAGATCTTCAAAGCTTAACTGGTTGGTTTCTTTTTTATGTTTTCAACTTTCTTTCAATTACCTGCTAGATGCAAAACGGCTACTTTTACGTCTTAATGTCTTATTTTTTGGATTTTAACTTCACTATAGCTTCCCAACTATCTTCTTTCTGGTTCCTTGCAGAAGGCAAAATGAATGTATGCAATCTCGAGGGCGACTGTGTGTGTATGTGTATTTGTGACGCTTGGTTTGTAAGCACGATATCTCAAGATAGCAATGATGGATAATTTTCATACTTGGTACATAGAATTACTACATTAAGAGAAAGGTCTCTATGTTTTGGTGAAGGTCAACGGTCATTTGAGGCTACCAGAGGTAAAAAACCAAGAACCTTGTAAAAACGATATATTTAGGTAGGAAGCATGGATGCTCTTTTATACTTGGCTTGTAGATGCGTTATAGTCAATAGATAAACCCTATTGATTTTGGTAAAGATCGTTATCTGAGGTCATCGGAGGTGGAAATACGAAATTCTTAAAAACTGCTAGCAAACACGATATCTCAAGATAGCAATGATGGACAATCTGCATACTTGGTGTATGACTTTTTCAAATTAAAAGGAAGAATTCTTGTGTTTTCTGTGGAGGTCAAAGGTCATTTGAGGTTCATCAGAGGTCAAAAATCGAAAACCATGAAAAACACGATACTTTAAGACAGGCATGATATGGATCCTTTTCATATTTGATATATATATATATATATATGTTACTTTAGAGAAAGAGATTTGTTAGAGGTCGCAGGTCGTCTGAGGTCATCAGAGGTGAAGCTACGGAAACCTCGAAAACTAAATAGGCAGTAGGCAGTACCTCCAAATTGTGTCCGGCATTTGATTACAAAAGAAAAGTTAATCTTGAATTTTGTATTATTCCAAAGATAAAATAATAGGGAAAACATTTATTTTTTCACAAGCATGACTGTTACAGTTATAATTCTTAATTGAATAACCTAGTGTAAAGGATGCTAGGACTATGGGATGGTTAGAAATACTATATGCTGAACGAGTTCGTTGATGGCGTAGTGGATTAGAGCTCGGTCTCTCACGATCCCTTCCTAGGACATTTTTCTTTTCACTTTTAGTTATTTACTTTTTGGTATGATTCAAAGGTCAGATGAGATCAGCAGAGGTTAAGATGTGAAACGACAAAAAATGAAAAAGTCAAGAAGTGTATATTTATGAATTTTTTATGATTTTTCATGATATCGCTAATAACTCAAAATAGAAAAACTTAAGTAGCAACTTACAACGCATGGGAAGAGCCATTTTCAGCGATGTGGGAGGCATTTTGGCCAAAATTTTCTTGGCGCTTCGCTGCCAAACTATGGTGGCGGTACTCTTAGATAGTTTGCCTACAGGCTTCGCCCCCTCCTTGGCAAATTTCTGGCTACACGCCTGACCATGGTTACTTGGTTTCCTCAAAACGTATAATTTGGGCTGGTTCAGAAGTAATCTATTGTTTGGTTATTTTAGCCAAGGATAGGTTGACATTAATCAGTGCAAGCCAATCTTACAGTTCACTGTCGTCTTCCTACGCAATAACCTTTGTATACAAACAAAGTAATTTACAGCTGCTTATATCCCCCACACATATGTCGTTTTTCATAAATGTGAAACTTGAACAGAAAGTAGTTCCCTGGCTTATACGTTTAATAGGCAATGTTAGATTTGGTCATGTGGAAAGTGCGTATCAGGAAGTTTGTAAGCAGTTCTGCGCTTATGGTAAGTAGACTTGGTTTTTTAAATTGCGTAAGAAAGGGAAATGGACACCTTCTAAGGTTTGACAGCTAAGAATTTTAATGTTTATTTCTGATGCAAGGTTATCCATAGATGGACCGCCCGTCTGTCGGAAATGTGGTGTGGTAAAAATTCTATTTTCTTTTGTAACATAAGCAGATACTACTTAGTTAATGTGCTGTAGACCAATGTCACCTGCTGGTTAGCTTTTTACAAGTATTAATTGATTTGTTGATCGAAAAACATAGTAAATTGCTATTTCAACAATGATCTTGCATAAGCATTTTGTACTCAGGGAATTGTGTAAGACTGGAGACGAAAATAACATGGTTGTCCAAGTGTCGTACTTCTCCTTCGACGTCTTTCTAAGGCATCCATTACCCAGTTGATAAACGCAGCTGTGCCCTGATCAGACGTATCGTGGACTTGTTTAGTTGAAATCTATTTTGACCAACTGAAAACAGTTGATGTGCACTGTTTCGTAAGATATTTTCTGATTGGTTGATTGCATCGTATTGTATCAATTGTATCTTTTTTTAAGGTTAGATATTCGTTAGGGATTAGGGTCAACATTAGCCGGTCGTAAAAGTTCTTCCAATACAATGTGCATTGGCCCGCTGAAAACTATTGAAAAGTGGGATTGTAGCAAACCACGTTGTAAATGTTTCAAAACACACATTTGGCCCCGTTTATAACACCATGTTGGCCGATTACGTATGACTTAAACCAGACCTTGTACCAGGTTAAATTAACGAGATGATGTTCTATGTACCCAATTTTTTCAAGTTGTGGTCAACTATCTCAGCTAGAAACTAAAGAAACATGCTCAAAAAATATTCTTTGTGGTAAAGGAATCCAATTTATATTGACTAGGAAACTAGCATCTTCAAAATCTTGAATTTGTTTAAATTTTCCAAGTGGGTAGGTGGTCACCATCAATCCACCTAATACATACCTCTAGAACTCTTGGATTAAACTTTAAGAACAAGTGCTTTCTAAACAGTGAGTTAAAAACACAATGTCAGGATCAACCATTCTTCAAGATATTCCCTGTAATCACCTTATACAAGGGTTAAGTTCTTTGGTTTTTCCACACTCTTTCTGTAATAACCCCAATTCAATGAAATATCCTACTATTAGTGCTACTTTTGTTTGTGTTAGGAAAAGATACCACTTATTTTGGGATAAATCACAGAAATAAACATTTAACAGAAAATGTTAAGGGTATTTGTTAACGTTTCTGATAACCTTATCATAGAAATTGTCACCATTTCGATTCTGATTTGTACATGTAACCCAAAATTGCCAATCCCAGCTTCAGGCTAGTATGTATGACCTTAAATCCGCCTTTAAACAGGTCAATAGTTTATCAAAAATAAAGCTACATGTAAAACTCAAAATTTCAAGTACCTCCTATCAATTTTCCCATTGGAATTACGTGCTTGACCTGTTCCAGTAGTACACTGGGAAAAGGCAAATATACTTTACTTTAGTAGGCAAGCATTTGAAATCTGTTTTATCATTAATAGAAATTCAGAATTTGGCATTAATATTCCTATCATAGTATTTATCCAACCTAGTTCCTGAAGGCATTCTTGTCTTCCACTCCAGTACTGATGTTAACTCATTACCATGGCTAAAGTTATCTTTATTTGGAAGGAAAAATACCCCCATTGTAAGTCATCATTTAACGTCAAATGTACACTCGTCGGTGTTTTAGACATTCACAATTAAATGTTACCTTCGTTTCGTTGTCAAACGTAGGAAATGGTTAAAAGGGCCAAAGCAGGTACATCTTCTTTAATTGCTACATGAGTTTACTACGCAGAACATTGTCACAATTAGTGATTTTATGTGATTGCATACTCCTTTCTATAGTCATTATTCCATTCTTTCAAACTACGCACACTCCTATTTCTCTTATCCAATTAAAGTGACATGAGTTCGAAGGTTTAAATTTTGTTATCCAAAATTAATTATGGAACTAGAAAAATTTTTGAATTAATAGTGAGAAGGTGTCGAGAGGAAGAGTTGTCAAGGACCACTCCACTTCTGTAAACTTTCAGAGTTATGTTAAAGATATCTCCTCGGGGTCCACTATCAGTCTTGACAAAGGGTCTTTCAACTAACTCTGAGTTAACATAAATATTTTTTTCTCTTAACATTCCATCAAATATTACGGAGTTCAAACTAGGCTACTGGAGTCTGTCGACAATCTATTGGAAGCTGTAGGGAAATTCCCCATCTCCTTTCACAGGTAGAAAAAAGCTTGAGCGTAACGTATTTCTGCCCGAGATTGGTACCCGAGGGCGTTATTTGTTGATTATAATGGTACTTGAACATTTTACGAGAAAGGTAGTCTAATATCCCGATGACGTCATTCTTTTCGCTGTCCATTTATCCTTGCCTATCATGCCAGAGAAACATAATTGAATGTGAAACAAAAACCATTGTAGCGATGTAATTGTGTAATAAAATGTTATTAATACAACCAAAATTGACGTAATTGGCACCTTTCGATCCACACCTGCGATACTGCTCTTTAGAAAATGAGTTCGACAGAGAGACAATATTGCTATTAAGTCTCACGCGATATTAGATTGGTGAGGATCCTGAACGTTTGTACAAATATGAAATGAAGGAACATGTCTTGATCAGGTTTTGAAGGTCATACAGTAATATAATGCACTTTTTTACGTTTTGCTTTTCCTTGAATCCGAATACAGTTCAAGCAGTTTAGGGAATTTGGTCAAATTAACAAAATATTCAAAAAATTAGATATATCAGCAGATTGAAAGAATACGTTTTCAAAATTGTTTATAACCTAGGAATTATTTAATGCTAGTGATAGCTACTTCTAAATCGAAGCAGTGTACACTCGGGTTAGCAATACAATTTGGTGGAAGTGATGTTGTACATTAAGTTGACACGCTAATCGACGATACAATTTACGTCTGTGAGGTATGATGTCCAGGATTATTTTTCTACGCCAATGATTTGTTAATCGTTTTACGGGATATAATCTGGCACGGTGAGAAAACATACTTCAACAAATCTTCATACGGTTGAATGTTACGATACTGATAAAAACACTGCTTTAGAGCACGCAGTTTTTAACAGTGCATACCAGCATGTGATTTTTGTGGGCAATTTACAATCAATAAGATCTCAAAGGAAGATACTAAAAATCACTCGTCGATAAGCTTCTTTTCGATAACTTTCCTTAAATTGCGTAAAAATAAGCTGCATTTTTGGTAAAGTAAGCACAGAGTAGTGAGGGTTGCGATAAATACTCCCCGTTGAAAATTTTTGATCACAACTGACTTTTTGCAAAGGGTACTTAAAATTGATATTAATAGGCATTTATCAATGAATGGTAAATGGGCTTCAAATGGACATTTATTATAATAATCTTCTCGTTGAACCTTTTTCGACTTCCAGCAATTGTAATATTTATATGACAGGGGATCATCAACTGATTGCTTATTCTAAAACAAGGAAATTCAAATTTTTCCTGATACACTGATATAAGGATGTCATTTCTTAATTTATCTCTCAAAGTACAACATTCATCATCTGTCTCGCGTAAACATTAATGACATTTGCAAACAACACCGGCAAATCTTTACTAGAAACTTCAGCCTCACCGACCATAATTTTGCGTTTTTAGGCCATTTTTTACAGAATGAGGGAGAAATATCACTTCGTCCTCCTAAGTGCACCTTATTTTCTCTTTATCCACGTTAACTTCATAAATGTTTTTTCTTTGCTTAAATCTTGAGTCAGCCCTGAAGATAAAGTCTTAATCTTTACTAGAAACTTCAGCCTCACCGACCATAATTTTGCGTTTTTAGGCCATTTTTTACAGAATGAGGGAGAAATATCACTTCGTCCTCCTAAGTGCACCTTATTTTCTCTTTATCCACGTTAACTTCATAAATGTTTTTTCTTTGCTTAAATCTTGAGCCAGCCCTGAAGATAAAGTCTTATAATACACACCTCACAGATATGGAAGCTGGTGTAGTGTCCGGGTATATTAAACTTGTAGGCAAGTTTTAGCTCAAATGACCCGTGCAAACAAAACTTTTAAAACAGGCAAACAGCAAGAAAAGTCATTGAACAGTCCACAAAGTTACCTTAAATGCGGCGACAACTTTAAGTTTTGAACGGTTTGAGAAGCCAACTTCTAATGTATTCTAAACCCACTACAATGATATTGCGCTGCCAAAGCCATGTGCATGCGAATATGTTTCCATTCCTGCCATGCATTTCTAAACTAGTCTCTGTTTATTTTTGCCAACTTCTCAAATCATTTCCTCCTATATATCAGTATCAAAATAATACTTGGACAATTTTTATTTAATTTTCTTCACAGTCTATAGATAAAGCTCAACCTTAGGCGGTTTATATTTTCAGCCTTACGATTCGCGTCGAGATGAACGGAGAGAATGCAATCTTATTACCCACTTGCATGCAGTTCCTTCTCGTATAGATTTTGCTCATGACATGTAGAGGCGACTTACAGAGACAAATGCTCGAGTCACCAGCCGAAAATTTATAAGACCACAGCTTCGCAGTAAAATGTAAATTACACTATTATTCGATTTTAATATAGGTGAAACCTAAAACGTTCTCAAGCGAGGAGATGAGCGAACTTGGCAAGGATGAGTCCACCTAACACCTTCTCCCCCGCAGTTTGATATAAATATTCGAATTAACGTTGGTTGGGGTTTCAAAATAAAGCCGAGAAAGTAATATATTACGTACACTAAGGTGATACTACAATTACACCATCGCTGCAGTGTTTGACGTACATGGTGCATGCAGTGTCCTTTGTTTGCAGGGTTGAAGATCCTTGTAAAAGTCAAGAAAGTAAACACTTGATCATGTACTGCTCTAAAGTCGACAGGTAACAATAAAACATTTTCTAATTTCATATTTTTCGTAATTAAAAAGTATAGATTCCAGAAGGTTAAACAATTTGCGCTGTTTTGAAACGGAACGGTTACCAGTGGCCGGACCTTTTGTTTTTCGCATGTATGCAAAAATCGTATGTCCGCTTTCGATTACAAGGGCTTTTTCAGATCACGATGTGATGACGAGCCCGTAATCAAATCACATGAAATTTATGTGAACAGATTTCCATGCTGCCTGATCTGGTAATGAAAACATATTATGACAAAATTTTATACTGCTATTAACAAGAAAAAGTATTTTCTCTCCACAAAACAGCAGGAACTTTGTTCATGAAATAGTATTCAGTATGATCATATTTTCTCACATTTGGGGCTCATTGTTCATATTTCTTTGCTTTATATGGATATCTGTTACTAGTAAATTGTTTGAAAATCATAAAACTATCTGGCGGCAGGTGCTATTACATATACAAGTCAAATTAAAGGTGCCGTGAGGTACGTAAAGAACAAAGTTCTCCAGTTTTCTCACATTTGAAAAAAAAATATTAGACTTTCTTCCAATACTTATTGCAAATACACGTGGAATATTTAGTTTGATGTTAATACTACATTGGACCGTGAAAAAATGTTGTTCATGGATCTGATGGAGGTTCAGCAATGATCTACTTGGTTTGCACCAACCTCACGTATGATTGACTTTGTTACATTTCTGAAATGAGACTATGGATTGAATCCCAGAAATGTTTAGGTGGTTGTCATGGTTGGTCGGCGTATCTCTCACAAGAAGCACTTCTTGAAAACATCTTATCGTAAAAATGTTCGAATTCGTCATCCAGGACCATCATGGCTGTCTCGCTCTATTTCTTTCTTGTTGGATATATTCCACAGCTTCCTCTCATCTTACTATCAGAGATAAATTGCCTACACCTTTTAGTGTTTAGAGGTATCTATTTCGCATCTCGCCGTCTTGAGCGTACTTACCAGTTATTAGAACGAACACAGGATAGCATATTCAAGACTTATAAATACCTTGTACCGCAAAAATCACACTCCTTTCTTTCTGGGTCAGCACTTTTCAATAATAACAAAAACTAGTGAATTTAAAGTTAATTTTTGTTTCATCCGACTTCTAAATTTATTACGCGAGGAAACAAAATTGCAGTGTGGTCTCCGGGGAATGAAAGATAATCATAAAAATATTAAAACAAGCTTCAATCTTACAAATGTGAATAAATTCGCTAGAGGTTTTTCCCCGATACATTGAGTTTGTTAGTTTTTCTATGCAAACATTTTTAGGATTCCGGGCAGTGTCGTGTATGGATAGTTTATGGGAAATCTTCCTCAGGCAATTTTCTTCAGTGGAGACGCTGATATAACCAAGCGCTGGCATGCGCCAATAAAATCAATCCCTTTGGGGCAGAGAATAGTATTCATTGAATTGTTATCTACCACAACTTTTTTAATGCCCTACTATGGTTTTCTGTTTTCTTTACACCTTCATGGGAAGAAGAGTATAACTTTTATCTACAAGAGGACAACAATGAAAGTAAGAGTTGACAACAATGAGCAGTAGACTTAGAAAACACTTAGAAAACTGATTTCCTTCCTTTTCTCTGTGGAAATAAATAAAACAAGAAATCGATGGAAAGGATATAAAGATAAATGTCTTTCCGCAAAATTAAGCAGCTATCTTAGTGTTATATTCTGGATTTGGGCAGAAAGCAGTAGGATATTCTTCGCTTGTGGAATATACATCCTTAATAAACATCCATCATACCAGGCCGGTTTATTTTCTTTCCATGGAAGTATATTTTGAAGTTGGCCGCAGAGGTGGGAACTAATCTACCGTGATGGGTATTTCCGAATCACAAATCGACTCAGGTTTGACAGCCATATACGTTAGGATGAACAAGGTCAAACAAATATGCAATGAATCGCGAAACAGGGAGTAATCGCGCATTCCTAAATGTTTAGAATCACAACAAAACACTTGAAAACAAGAACGACATATGATACATTGTGATTTTTGAGCCGAAGATCATATATCTTAAAGAATTATAGCCAAATAGTCAACTAATTTGAAAAAAAATATGACCTCAAGAAAAATGGAAGTTGGAAAATCCGTAAATGGAATCAACTCCCTAGCAGAAAGATGTGTGTGGGAGTACTGTATAGAAAATGGGTGCAAATTGCCGATGCTTTTAATTAATGGAGCACAAATGATAGGCTTCAAGATACCTCCTCGCTCTTTCACGAAATGGGTTTCACAACTTTTCATCGTTAAGAATAAGTAATAGGGTAATCTAGGGTGACCTAACTCCTACTGATTCTTGCATAGTATCGATACGTTAACTTCAGATAATGTTATCCATGTATGAAGGTTACACTGGCTTATTTATGTAGAAAAAGTAACGTTGTCTTAATTAAACTGTCAAGTTCCTACACCGCGACTGACACCTCCTGTGTTATTTTAACAGCATGGTTCAGCTCCAAGTCGACTCCAGCGAATCTAGGATATATGTCCTTGTGACAAAGGATAGAGATGATACACCCTGTACTGAAGGTGAACGTGTCAAAGTTAATTCTTTCTTTTGTACTTCTCGCTATTCACTTCATATCAAATGTGAAAATTGAGAAATTGTCAGTGAAAAAGCACAGGACTCTTTCAACTTTTATTTTGATCCATGACTTTTAAGGTTCACTATCTCCATTTAAAAATTGGAAAATCAAAATTACCTAGCATAATAATATTCGGGATTGTTGCCTGTGTATCGTGAATCATCAGAAAAAAAAAACTCAAATATTGCGGCAGCAAATGAGTTTTACCTAAGAGAGACTGTTGTTATAACGAAACAGCCAACTGAACATTTGATTTTAGCAAATTATTTCTAAACTGGAGACTGTTTAATCAGTCAGTGAAAATAAGTTTGGAATTATGTACAGTCAGGGAAAGGTGCCCAAGGTGGGAAGTGGGCTGTAGGACAGAAGCTCGGATGTGGGCAGAATGAGAGTTGTCTGATCAAAAATGTTAAACAATGTCAACCGTAGATAAGGAGTAGGCCTAAATCTCACAAAATATCTTCTTATTCCCCTTTCAAGCGTATTTCATGATATTTCAGTACATAAATACTGCATTTTCAAGGTTATCCAATATGTTACTCTGCGTGAATTCACAGTTCAATAAGAAAGATATTGTCACATGTTCTCCAGAGCCATTCATGAAAGAGGATATCCGGAAATACTAATCCAAACCTGAGTGACTGCATTGTCCCTTTAGGGGCACCGCTAATCCACAGAGCTTTCTTTCTTTCAGTTGTAAGTAAAACTGTTGCCTTCTTCACATACCTAAATAGTACCGTAATGTCTCTCAAATGGAAATCCAAACAGCACAGCCGAAGCTAAGGTTAACGATAGAAACTCTTGTGTCAAACATGATTCGTTAATGTCCGCATGTACGGATTATGTTCACGCTAAGATAGCTTCCTGTTACTGTCATGCTGTTTATTCTAAAACTAGTGTAGCTGGAGGTACAGTGTAGGTTTCTATTTGCCCAACAATGATATAGTGGTAGGTAACAATTCTGTGCTTTTGTCGGTTTATTAATATTGATTATTGTCTAATCGCTGCATGATTACTTTCTACCTTCCACCGTGTCCAGGTAAACGGTACTGTACGGCAAACATTTCGATACATCTCTATATGTGTTACAAAGCCACCCATTGACCTTTACTTTTGCCACGTTACCTACGCCTTCTTCGGTATAACACGGGTAAATGTTCAAAATAATTGCTCCCTAAACGAAACCGATACGAAGCTTGTAATTCCACATTTCTAAGAACATACTGAACAGCTCAGAATACATTCTTCAAGATCTACTTCACTGTCTGTTCCTCATTTATACTGCTGAAGGTATTCTTTTAACAAAAGAATGGTAGCAAGTCTAAGCCTCGCTGCAAAAAACCCAAGCCACGCTGTAGCAGGGTCCTTCTAAATTGTAAAAAACATAAAGGAGTCTGAGAAGAATGTTTCCCTCTTCATACTCGGCAAATCAGGCAAACTTACCGTCTTCCAAAATAGAAGCCAAGGCAACTCTTAGAAGCCCTTGTGACTTAGTCGACAAAATTTTTTCCTCAAAAGGAAAAAGACACGTCAGTTTCTGCCAAATGATTAGAGAATTTCGCACTGACCTTTGGAGGACAAGTCAAGTGATTTTAATCTCCTTACCAGCCACACAAATTATTGGAAGTTTATACAGAATAACAGAGTCAGTGTTTGAGATCATCCGGCAAACAGATACAAACGTGACTTGGAACCTATATGATGAAGGCCACTATCTATTCAATGTCAAATATTTGCACAAGGATAAAATAATACTTTTTGTGGGTGTGATGGAAGTCTTTCTTAAATTATGAGATTTCTCCAATGTATCCAAGAGTACGGTACGTCTTTTCGGTTTTTGATAAGATAGACAAGTAAAATGTCGAAGCATTGCAATTGTTCCGATAAGGCTCGTAAAATATACGCATACTATTGCAACATATGTTTTTGCGCAGTCCTACGGCACCGAAACTGTTTTACAACTTAAGGAGACTTACTTCCTCATTAAAAGACCATGATTGAAAGAACTTATATATCATTAATAAATCGTAGTCCAAAGGTGTGTACGTTTTACTCCTAGCGAAACTTGCGAGATTATCACACCAGGAATAGTCTATTATTCAACACTACAACAGTGTGTTCTCCTACTAGGATTGATTGCTTCTTCTGATCAAAAGTTTGAGAATTGACTGGAAGCTAATAACTTACCTTTATCTATGTGGTCATTACAAATCTTAATTCAAGTTGGTTTCACGTTGCACATCAATGACAACATTGTCTGAAAATATCATGCATTTTGGATGACCCGTGAAACCAGTTAACACACCCCAGTAATCGTATTTAGAAACTTTAAGGGACCCTGGTAGGGCACTAATGAAGGATTCAAACCTGATGTGGGAAATTTTCACGAAATGTCGGTGAAATGAGGATTTCAAACGACATTTCTTCCCCACACTGACAATATTTGAGTAGAAGGAACGTCTGTTTCCCAAACAACCCTACCTGTCAGGTTAAGTACGTAACCACAGCATCTCTATTGAAAATCGGTATGTAACGATAAGTTACGATAAGAAGAGATTCATGAAATAGTACACCAAAAGCATAACAACAGAGCACGGAGCTAATGCACTGCAATAAATGACTTTTGACATACAGAGACAATGAAATTTGCGTCCTTGTAGTCGTTATGAAAAATAATCAGCAGCAAACGCAAATGGCGAAAGCCGCTACAAAGACTTATAAAAACAGAGATCAAGGCGTGTTATCGGCTTCAAGTACTCTACACCGGGCCAGGAAAGGTGCGCTGATCAGAATCGCAGTCAACGATGGAATGAACGAACCTATTTTGCCAGATCAGCACTGGACAATTACATAGGTATCCCTTTCAAGAAACCAAAATGTAGCAAGGAGAACACATTAAAGGCTTCCATTGATCCTCACAATGTCTAACTCTATACTAGTTATGTCGGAACCAACATCAAAAATAACATTTATTAGACTGCTTGGTTTACATGTGCGTGTGATGGGTCGTTAAAGACGATTATTGTATGCATGGCATGATTGCTTATTTCTTTGAAACCGCAAATTCATTTGCAATCATTTAATGGAAGAAAAACTTACGTAGTACATCAAAAATTGGGGAAAATCAAAGTATGTTTGTGCAAGTTTATGACCGATAGACAAGAAAAGGCTTTTCTCAAATAAACGTACGCATTTATTAGACTATGCAGGTGTACTTTGCAAGAGATTTCCCTTCATCACTGAATTTTGATAGCATGCTTTCAAATGAATATTTACAGGATAATGGTCAACACAAATAAGGCTTGAAATAGTCTGTGATTATATCAGCTACGTTTAGCTATGTAATGTGACATCAGACTTTTTGCAGACCACTGTATTTAACATTCGAGTGATAAAAAGGAATCGTAATAGTCTTACCCCCCTATGATCCCCTATCGCTCCGCCGAATGTGATAAAAACAGAGATAAATATCAGCTTCTATCATCACAATGAGTTCACTATTAAAAGCATGTCTCGAGAAAGTGATTTGCCCGCACGTTCCCCCTTTACCTTTCGTGAGTACTTTTAGTTTCTGTCATATTGAAACATGGGCTACACCCCATAACATATACATAAAATCCCCGCACTACAGAAAAATGCTTTGCTTCCTGTTCTCCCTTTACCTTCAGTGTGTCCTTCCCTTTACATTCGTATTGAAGGATGAGGTACACTGTTGAGAACAAAGCTAGACACTTTGACCAAGTTGAAGAATTCCAATATCAACATGGGCTCATTCACGCAAGCGATAAAAAACAACTACTACTTGATAACAAGGAGACATTGTTCGACGATCAGCGTAAGTTGTTTCTGTATGTCATATGGCTAATACTTCAGTCATACTGAAGTACTGTGATCTTTTTCTACTTCAACACGACGCCTTTACTATGAAACATCAATTTCTTTACTTTTAACCTTTTAAGAAGAACAGAAAACCGATGTAGCAGGTAGTGCTCTAATTAAGCTTACATGTTATTTACATATAAAATGATACATTTGCTTAACCGCAGGGATATTTAAAGAATCACCAAAATGTTACAAATACACGTTTCTAAAAAGTAATTAACAGATTTTTATTACATTTACCACGAACGATCTGCCGCAAATATCAGGTGTGTTTCATGGTGGCTGAATACTGACTTTCTTAGAACAACGGAAATGTAAGTGTAGTACATAGCTACGCCTCTCATATCATCAATTCGAGACTGCTTGCTTTTCGGTCTATTAACCAACGCTGGCGACGAAGGTGCAAAAACCATCAGTATTGTACATATTTTCAGTTTTGCAGTCTATTTAAGCAAGCCATATCAGGATGTACCAACCAGTACACAAGGTTTAAAATGAGTATTAAGGTCGCCTTTGTCCTCTATTGTCTGTCCCTGCTGGCAGAAAGATTGCTGGAATCTTTACAATACTTATGGACGAATTCTCGTCAGATTCATAATTGGAAAAAACATTTAATAAACTGTAGTGAGAATATGTGTGTTATGAAAGCATATTCACCGAGATCAGTACAGTAATGTAATTTAATGACCCATTTTTTCTAGAATAGGCTAACAAACATTAAAACATCATGTAATGTTATGCAATCCTTGATAGAAGACATTGGGTCTTATGACATAAGTGCATAACGTTTTCCATTCGAACCTCCAAACTTTCGTAAACGGGTCTATAGACGAAGATGGACAAAACTATGTATATATCATTTTTGGTTAAATTTTTCCTATCAAAAAATAAAAAATGAGTTTTTGAGGTGAATCAAAACATCGCTTTCCACAAACGAGGGCATTTTCAGTTGGACAAGACATACTAAATGCATTAAGTTTATGGTAATTTTGAATTTTCTATCCCCCTTCCTTGGGTACGGGCTGGTAGACTGTAATGTAGTATCACGTTCCGTATAAGAGTATGACCACTCTAGTGCAAAGTCCTGAGTGGTGATGACAAGAAGGCCTACTTCATGTTAAAAATCTGTGAGCATGAGTTCGTGTTCTACTACGAATGCATGAGTCATGGGTACAAAAAATAAACTCCAACAAGAATTTGTATGCAAGTACACTACAACGTACCGGAATAATAAAATGTGACGTTCAAATGCCCCCAAAAAGTGAAGTAGTGGAAGTCGACAATTTAAATTTATAGAGGGGTTTCACTGAGTCACGTGATCGCGCGTCTCTTTGATTTTGAAGGGCAAGATCGCATGCCCTTGTGGCTTTGAAGGGCAAGCGTCCATCATATAACAGTGGTATCCCTGATGGTACCGTGCGCGCGTGTGGTAAATACACTTACTGCGCGTGCCTTTTGCCCTTCGGTACCTGGGAATCCCACTCGCATGACGTCAGATGAAATCCCTTCTTAGGACAAGTTCTTTGCCAAATAGAACACTTTTTCACTTTGAAAGGGGTATCAGCTCTTTTTCGTCTACCGTGTAAGCAGCTGTCCTGAATGCACGCTTTACACAGATAAAAGTGTGAGGTAAATGAAATAAACAGGTGTGTTTTCTAAAAATTCTTCTGGCACGGCACCAAAACATGTCTCTGGAGTACAACCCCAGACACAAGACCTATATTCTACGAGTAAATGGTAAAGACACTTAAAATATAAAAATAGTATCACGCTGGAATGCCAAAAAGAGTGAAGTAGTGGAATTCAACAATTTTACTCTGTAGGACAAGTTCTTTGCCAGATAGTGCACTTTTTCACTTTGAAAGAGGGACATCCGGCAGTTATCATGCCTGCGTACCAATGCCAAGTGGTGCATGACACAGCTAAGAGAAAAAAAGACATGAAATAAGGATACTTTCTTAACATGTAAATGTTTGAAAGCCTTGCCAGAGATAATATAATTTTGTTTCTCAGCGATCTTACTTTAACAGGCTTCTCACCCCACTAATTAGATGAAAGCCATTCTGTTACAATAATCTAACAAATGGGAAGAGCTCACGATAAAGCAAAATATGCTAGACATATAAACAGCCCAAAGTTTCGACAATCATAACACCATTTTGGGATTAGAGCCTTTTTGCTTGATCAAAACTTTCTAAGATGTCTCCTTCTTCCATCCTTCCCTCAGGAGGGCACACTTGCATGGAGTTATAAAGAAAGGATCCACCTGAGTTTCAAATATCATATAAGTTCGGTCACTGATTGTACTAAAGGGGAGTTATGAAAGGAAAGTATAACGTAACAGGTCGCTTTTTTTCTCAAAATCTTCGTTTGTATCATTGGAATATCAGAACTTTAACTCACACTAAAATTCCCAATTTCTTCCAATTACATTAGACCTCACATCTTTACTTGTCTACAGACGTGTCAGATTTCACTAACTTTCCATCTTGGTATATAAAACGTTTTTCTACTTCAAAAATCGAACTTTGGCTTTAGTACATTCAACCTTTGTACCTGAACCTACTTCCGTAAAAAATATCAATTGAAACAATCAGTTCATACTGAAGTTTTATCGCCACTCGTCCTTAACACAACAACCCGATTTTCAGGCTGTTATCACAAGGAGCAATGTTCGATAGTTGAACACAATTTTTTGCCAAGCGGCTAGGAGGTTAAGACGCCAAATTGTGATTCGATCCCTGAATAAACCAAAGAGCTTCCGTCTTCCGCGACTGTCTGTTGGGGATGACATATCCAGGCTGGATAAGATACATATGAATAAAAATAAATGCCAAATCGCTCTCAGCTGCCAGGTGAACCCTTCGAGATGATGTGGATGAACGTGTAAAATATTTTCAGGAATGCGAAAGTATCTGTTGAACGCTGCAATCAACTATGAGCTCCTAGGCGTTCTATTTAGATAAAATGCGTGGCATTCTCAGCAGTAAAATTGAACCATCTATGGGAGATGATTTCTTCGGGGGGAGATAAAATAGTGATATAAAAAGAACATGAAACAACTCAATTCCAAATCAAACGAGGTATCACTTGACTGAACTGCAAAAAATTAGATAAACAGAACATGACGCACAACGCGTTATCCGCAACATTTTATTATTTTACAATAACACCTATTTCGTGTACTGCGTTTTAGGGTTTGGAGTCATTGATTTAGACTTGTAGGTTGAGTGACTTCTAGTTTATTTTGGTAATTCGATAGAATGTAAGTGGAAGAACTGTTTAAGGAAGAAGACAGTGTCCTTGGAGCGGAAATCGTATACGTTAATAAGTAGCGTTACTTCTGTGTTTTTCTCATAGGACAGTACAAAAAGTTAATATTACCTGGATACATAACGTCTTTTTTGATGGCAGTTCCATAGCATCTGAGCCTACCTATGTGACGTGAAATATAAAGGGTGGAGAAAGTTTCCAACTTAGGGATTTATTTTAGTTATAGGCTACTGTAGTCTTCAACAATTATTGGCTAAAAAACTAAATAATTAGGTTTCTTCTTAAATGTTACATATGACAAATGAATTTAAGAAGGAGATCACAACTTTACAAAAATGAGCGCAAAAGACATAAATGTTAGTTTTAAAGTCATCCTAGTGTTGTTTATTTCAAAAAAATCATCGTTAATCTTTAGCCCACTTTGTACTGGGTTGTGACATTGCTTTGAAGTCGTTTTCTCTTTTAAAGGCCCTTTTATAAACACTAAAAAGTATCCAGTATTTTGGCAAGAGACCTGGACATGCAACATGTTTTAGATTTCATTAGACGTTAGATGATGGAGGCTTACAAACAACCGTTACACTTTCTACTACCCCACCACTTTTGTAGTTTTCTTGGCATTAACACACTTCTGTGCACTAGTCAAGTAAACGAATTAGTCCTTTCAGTAACTGCTGTGACCTGGCTGCGACAACGATTAAACCTCAGGGTAATCATGAACTGAATTATAAATGAAAAGCAGAATGTCGTTGTTATTCGGAATCATTTTTTCTTAAGGATCAAAAACCCACAGCAATCTACGTTTCCTTCACGCCATAATGCTCAAATCTGTGAAATGCATTAAAATTTTACAAGTTTGAAAGGATGAATGGGGAAGTATCTGTTGGACATTCCCGTTGGGACTTGACTTGTGGCCTTCTTTCTCGGGACATTCGTAACAAATGTTTCAATTTGATGAAGTTTTGAAAAACTTACAAAGGGTTATCGCCCACATATCTTGTGTGTGCATAGCTACAATTAACGCATATTATCGCCTTACAAGAAAAATAATTCCCAGTTTCAAGATATGATTTGACACGCAATGTACTAAGGTGTAGTGATCAAAGAGGCCCTTGACAAAATGTATTTCAAAGGCATCGAGGAATATCAATCAAGTTGGGGGAGGCATTTCCGTGTCAAGGGATTGGTGTATGTAAACAATGTGGAACTCTTAATTCATGGACTATACACACACAAAGCAAGTACCCCATTGTTTTTAATAGAATACTGACTCTCGATGTCCTCTTTTCATCCCTCAAACACCATTTGATTGTCCAAAAATTCAAAAATTCAATTTAGTACTTCTCATCAAATTTAAACTACACATTAAGAAAAGCTTACACTCAAGGTAGGACATTTTCATAACACAATTTCATCACTTGTAAATTAATACAAGGATGCCACTTTTTCCGAAAAGTAACTTCCTGTAATTTACATCAGCCGGCACAAGATTAAGTTTCCCACAGGATTTCTTTGCTTGTCCCCATAGTGTTTATTCCAAGAATAAACATGAGCTGAATTTTACATTGAGCTAGTTTCACCATGATAGAGGTTACAGATTTTGTGGCCCCTTTAGCTAAGATTCCTAGACTATTGTCAAAGAGATGTATTGTCTTGAGTTCATCCAGTGGGTTGATATTTGCAGTTAAAGGCATAAGTCTTAATTAAACTTTATTTCGTTTAAATGGAGGAACATAATGAAGTATTATGAAAACTGTGATAATGCCTTGAAATGTTTGCTAATAAGAAACATGGGAACCTTTAGAGAGGTTTTTCACCAACGTCACCGTGCTGCGCGTCTCTCTACTTTGACGGCCAGGCGTCCATAGAACAACAATTGTAACTAAGGCCACCCATATCGATAACATACCTTCTGCGCATGTTCAGTGACGATTAGTATACTACGACGGTGGCACAGAGGGTTAGGACCAATCAGGGTTAGGATTAGGGTTAGGGTTTTCGCCAATCAGAATTACAACATGTTTCAAAGCGTTCAAATGGTCCCATATGAAAGCGTACAATTTTCCTTACTTTTTGTGCCACCGTCACCCTCAGTTTGCCAAATTGAAACGCAATGACGTCAAGTGAAAAACCACTGGTGAAGTTGTTGAAGACAGTACTTACTTCCACTGCTGTATGACTGTCTGAGGACTTCTTGTTAAGTCTTGTGTCCCTTTAGGCTTTCAGGTGTTTCACATCAAAACTGAAATTTGCTGCGTTTTGCGGGCGGGACGCGAAATTTGTTATCTCAAAACTAATGGGGCGATTTTCTAATTTTTTTTTGAAATAAAACTACGTCTATCTGTCCTGGAAAAAAATTTCCGCGTCACGCCCGCAAAACGCAGAAGATTGCGGTTTTGGTGGGAACGCACCTTTAGGGTCGTCTTTCCTAGGTTTCAGTAAAAAGTAGGAGATAGCCCGGAAGACTGGTAAAATGAAAGAAACATGGACAACTACCACGCAGAAATTTCGTAAAGATATTTATGTTGTATGCATTTGTGTGGTGGTCATTTTGTGTTGTAAGTAAAATCCACAGTTTGACTTAGGTAAGAACTTGGAATTTCTCCCAACGTTCGTTTTCATCCTCTGTGCCATCACTGCACTTTGTCAACATTTGTATTTTGGATAAGGAGAGCTTGTTTTAGTATATGTAAGACCAAGCAATTAGTTCGAAAAAGCGTTTTTACTGCATTGCAACACATGTTTCATTGGGATCCCCTAATCAGGGATGGCGCCAAGTTGGGGGGAGGAGGGGACCATGTTCCCCCTCGGGGAGAATAGGCCCAGTCGGGGGAATTTTTACAGTTTCGTCGGGGGGTCTTAGTATAAAAAGTATGCAGTTCCCGAAGGCGACTAGTCGGCCCGACCGTTTACCTGTTTTTCTTTTGCTCTCAAGAGGCCAATTTATCTAATAAGAAACCAAAATTTCGGGGCCCGCTACGCACACTGTAGAGTCACTCCACTTTCTCCAGTGGCTCCATTCCACATAGCTAGATAGCACAAGTCCTTTCCACCTTACCAAGTAACATTTATGCAGAGAAAACAATTTATGTAGATGTCGTAAATTCATCCCATATCGCAAAGCCTAGTTGCTGTTCTCTTTTGTGTGTGTCATGCGGTACGACCAGTAGGTGAGCGACTCACTGAGCAAAGTTTGGCTATTTCATAGGGTAGTCCAGGTAGTTTCGATACAATGTGTGTTATCCCCGATACGGTCTACAGCCCTTCAGTTTTCTTCCGTTTTTTTCTTTTTGTTCTTTTCTCCTCACAAATGTTTTCGAGCGCTTTGTAATTTCACGATTCACGATTCAGATTCAAAAGAACACTGTCAGAGGGCAACTCGTCTCGTGAAGTATTGAGTGATATAATGCAAAATATGCCCTGCAATGTCATGGGGTAGCAAGGCTCCTCCATATCCCCTTCTCCCCACCCCCTCAACTAGGGGCGCAGATCGAGTTTCAAAAGTGGGGGGGACAAACTACTAGTTTGATAATTTGTTTCATCGCTGTGAAGGTGTACTTTAATGCGGTACTAGATTGCATGTAAGGACACCTAATTTTCACTTAATTTTCAAAAATTTTCAAAGGGAAGAGGTGTCCCCTCCCCCAGGCCAGTAATCACACAACATACTGCATGACACTCTGTGAGATAAATTCTGGCTACTTCACTGATTATTATCATTATTGATAGGACTTACCCAAAATTTATAACCAAAATGGAAGGATAATATAACACGACAAGTGATTGAAATGTAATTGGCATGCCATCGCTACAATGTAAACCCGATGCATGTCTATAATACGTAAATTTATGTGTTGAACGCGCGTGGAGCGCGCGAAAAATTTTTAGTAGCATTTTTCGGGCAAGTCATTACAGCCTCCCAAATCAAATTGTGCTCAATGACAGCGAAAAGTGGGGGGGGGGGAATTTTGTATTACGTCCCCCGATCAAAAAGTGGAGGGGACATATCCCCCTGTTCCCCCCAGGACCGACGCCCAAACCCTCAATATAGGGGCTGTCGGAACTTAAGGTCGCTGGCATGGCCCGGTCTCGTCGGGAAAATTCTGTCGCCAACCATGGTCGTTTTTTTTATTTTGGCTTTCAAAAGAGTCATTTCTGCAATAAAGCCCAAACTTTTCGGTACGCTTTACCCTCTTTTCCTCAGTTCCGTTACTTATAGCTAAATAGGCCTACAGTACAAACCCATTCCACCTTTTCAAGTAACATAACAAGTAGAATACATGGATTTATGTAAATGTCGGGAATTCCTTCTCATTTTGCTAAAACTAGTTAATGCTCTTTTGTGTCTGTCGTGCAGTACGGCTAGTGACTGAAGGGATGAAGCACAATGGAAGATATGCTCGATAGTCCCCAACTGCCCGGATAATTGCCTTTTTAAGTTTTAAATAAGTGAAGATTCTTTTTAGTCTATGTTTACCCAAAAAAAGTTTCGCGCGCTTTGCAATTTTACAGTTAAGATTCCGGGAAAAACACTAAATCAGCGCTGAACTATATGTTCCTCTAGTACACACAAATTGTATGCAATATATGCCCCTCAATGGCATGTTATAATACACAGGTTTACTTCGAATCCCCGGTCATAACCCCTGGAAGGCATCGGGGCTGTTGGGGCTTCGGGCCACTGCCTCCCGTCAGGGAGTCTGCTCCCCGTCGGACAATTCCTGGAGCCACCCCTGCTCCTATTCACCACTCCATGAGTTTTCTCTCACGTCAACTGCACGAGCGTACTAAGGTGTCTAGGGCTAAACCTTGACATTGTGATTATTATGTATAGTTGTCAAAATTTCAAGATAGCACAGGAATTTACCTTGTTAAAAACGAAACTATTCAACTCAAATCAAATCGACCACACCAGAAATGATACATTTCGAATGGAAAAAACTCGACTCTTGTTGGATACATGCATGGAGGATGGAAGGGAAAGGAGCCCATTTTTTAAATTATGTGCACTCTTTGCACACCTCCGAAAAGTCTACTGTTAGTAATTAGATTTTTTACAACCCATTATGTTTCCTATCAAACTTTTATGCCAATGAGCTTATCCGCTCGAGATAGAAATGCGTGTTCACTCTTATGCAAAATCTGTTAGTTGAATTGAATACGAATAGACCGACGGACTATACAATTGGGATAACGTACTGACACAACCAAACCAATTGCAAAATAAAGAAGACATGTTAATAACGTAATAAGAGAATGTACCTCATAGCAGATTTCATTGTCATTTCTGTTAAGTTTCCTTGTTAAATACAGCTCCTAAAGATAAGTACGTCACGTTTTGGAATAACTTCGGATCCCATTGAAGCTGGTAAATCGACTGCCTCCAAGGAACATACATTTTTGTGGATGATGTGTTTCCTTTCTCATTTATATGGCGGTTACCGTCACATTTAATATATCACCAAATTTATGCGCTTTAACCTGAGGCATATGTTTGGAAACCGACTGACACAAAAGGTTGATTAGTAAACATCAAACACCAGCAAATATTTTGTAAAAGTTTAGCCGTGGGGAGAACATCATTATTCATGACTATAGTAGCATAGCAACAATATGAAGTTGAAGACTGCAAGACTGCCTTGCTTGAAGCATTTTAATCACAATTGGTAACTTTATACAAATGATTAGTAAATTTGTATCGGGTGGCCAAATGAGACAATTTTGGCCAAGATGTTATTGAACGAGCAATTCCTCATCATGTTTCAGTGAATGTGTTCCAAATAAAGTGTTATTCTTTTATATATTTTGGATTACAGCCATACTTATTTTAACTGCTATTTCAATGTAAACGTTTGCAGAAGTCCCATTCTACAAAACGGATAAGTAGTTATAAAATCTATCCCTTCAACATTTCGGCTACATTAACTGCAAAGTGTTATCAGCTTAACGTCTACATAAACAGGAATTCATTTGAATTTACAGTTGGTCGAAGTGGAATGAAGTATACCCATGCCTCCCCACTCATACATTGTGACACGCTAATTGATCATATGCCCTATGGATGTCGTTCACCAAATGGTGAGACCTTTCTAAACAATCCCAGCTTGATGTTTTAAACTATTGTGCTCACTTAAAATTGTCTTTGGTAGTTAGTCCGAAAGTATTTGTCAAGACGGTACATACAGAAATAACAAAGTATCATTTGGAAAATACCTGTCGGCAGTTCAGATATTTGGACTTTAAAGGCACTGCCCTCAATTTGCCACATTATTTTAGTGACTGTTTTGGGATTCGCTGAAAACCAACATTCTTTCGGACTGAATTGTGGTCATTGATAACCCATAAAATATCAAAATCAGTATCATCTGTTTCATCTACTTCCTTTTAAGCACGTTCAATCATACTGTGGTCCTTCCTTAGTTTACCCATAACACAAATGAAATAAGGGGCTCTAGCATAGACACAATTTATGCAAGTAGATTACAAACAACCTCATTTTATTAAAGAGCCGAGAGCGAATTTACCCTGGAATGAAGTAGGAAAATTTTTTCGTTATAGGAGATGATATATTCCAGCTTGCTCTATTACCGACGATTCTTTACATTATTCGAAATTTCAATGACACGACACAAGAAACTTTCGAAGTAATATCGTTTTACAAGTATCAGTGTCAACGATTCTATTTTGTGAACTTCATCTTTATGAAGTCAGTTTGATCCTTGAGCTCACATCGCTAGAGTTACATGTATTTTTAATTATATCTGTTACCAAGAATAACATTTTAAGTGGGTCTCGTGTTTCCGGGCAGAATTATCTCATAGCAGAATTACACTGTGTAGTAATTTTATAATCGTGAAAATCAAATACAGGTGCTGTATTGAAATTACAAAGGTAACTAAAGGATTACGAAGCTCTACATAAATTTTAGGACCATTTAAATTAACATCAGTCTGAGGATATTACGTCTACTATGCACAAGTTCAAAATATGGCAAATTATGAGCAAAGCAACTGAACGCAACTTAGCAGTGATGTTAAGGTTACGGACTTCTCTATGTACAAAAATAATAATTAATTTTCAAATATAACAACTATTTTTTTTAATAGAATGACGAAGGTTACGCAGTCAATAGTCTCTTCGCCATTAAGAACGAGTTCGAGTCTAATATTTTAATGGTCATTGGACCTCTACGAAATGAATTATCCGAAGCCATTGGACGTGTGCTGAAATACTGGAGAATACCTCAGGTAAGTTTTGCTCAGATATAATCTAATGATTACCACATATCAATAACTGTCAGTTTTACATGTACATTGTAGTCAAACCAGTCTTCTTCGGTCTGAAAAGTTGACATGGAAAGACAAGGCTTGAATGATTGGGGGGACGGTGGGGCTGTATCCACACATTTGTAAGATTTGCCATTTTTGCTTTTTACGGCGAAGGACCTTAACCCCATTGATTCCCACTTGAAAGAAGTCCTGTACGTATATTTTGATAAAGGCAACTCAACATTTACGTTTAACGTACGCTGATTTCTTCTAATGTGTTTGTCCCAGTCTCATCTATTTTTCCATGATATCAAATTACTTCAGAGTTAGAAAAAGGACCCTACCACACTAGGATATTCTTTTGAAGGCGCGGGATAAGATCTGAAAGTATGAAACTATGTCGGCTTATTGCGCTGAAGTATTGTGTTCCTCAGAAAAGCACATCGTTCATCAACAAGATTGAGCTGGCAATGTATTAGCGCTCAGAAATGTGTACGTGGTAGAACTCTTTCTAAAGGCAACGTTATTTCAACCCAATGCTTTACTTAATATCCGCTGGCAAGTGTCTTTGCACTGAGACTGGCATTCTTCTTCTTTTCTATTTGAAAATTTGAAACATGTACTAAAACTTAATAATATGAAGCCATGTGAATTAGATTAAAGGGCCTTTACTGACTAAAGCTCTTGCTTAAACATCATCTAAAGGATTTACGGTCTGTTCGCTGTTCCAAATAATTATTGTCTTCAACAATGGGCTTGTTGTAGTCTTCGAACAAATCTGGTCAAGATGGCTGTAAACGTTGCTCCTACCAATCACTTCATAAACAAACTCCTATTAGGCTATAAAGCCTTAAGAAACTTTATCATATATTAAATCTCACAAGAAGAACAGTTTTGAAGTTTACTCATTGAATATGCCAGTGAAACACATCGATTGATGGGCCTCGACAAGAGTAACTGGCAACTACATTTATCCACAGATAACGTTTCGCTATTACCATCAGCTCGACATGCCCGGACTCCAATAAAACTTATTAACTTTGAACAAAAACTTAGAACTTTATAGGTTTTATACCCGGGGTCTTACATCAACTTTACCCCGATGTTTAAAAAATTGTTAGCTTTGCAGCGACAATGTATGGTCTGCTTAAGATATTCATCGAACTTTAAAAGCTGCTCACGTCTCTAAATGTCATAGTTACTTCACGATATCTTTGCCATCCAACATGTACGATCTTGCGACTGGTAATTCCGCTGTGGATCCATAAACGTTTTTAGAAGTTACTTTTATTTTTTGTTTATCTTTACCATGAATCCGGTGTCACAGTTTCCTGACCATATTCACACTTGGCATTTTGCAAGCAGAGAGGCGATAGACCACAGAGATGTTTCTCATTGATTTCAGTCACTTTCGGTGAACGGAACTCTAATAAGCCATTCAAGTGTCGCTTCAGCTTGGTTAGTCCGCATCAAATTTGTATCCTCAAATGTAAATAAACTGATGCATAAATTCCTCATTGGTATGCTTAGTAGGTGTCTATTCACTAATTCACTTCAGTTTGAGGTTGGCCGATTTCGTTGCATAGGCTTATCAATCGATGACCTTTTCCCCTTGATAACTCAATAGGTGCTTTGGTTTGTTTACAAAACGTTCACACGTGGGCACTCTATAAGGTTGTTCACGGTTAGGTCACCGGTTGGCATTGGTTGGCATAGAGCATGCGCAAGAACACATGCATGTATGTTAGGTGTTGCGCGAGTAAACGCTCGCGCTGTTTCACGCAGAAAGTAGACGAAGTGGAATCTACTTTTCATTGTGACGACAGTGTAAGCGTGCCTTACCAGCTCTTTTGCCAACCAGCCGTGACGTCATTTGTGTGTAAACATGAATGAGTCTATAGTGAGCATCCGTACTTGAACAACGCATCTTATTGCTCAACAGTACTCCTGTCTTGAATACTTGAATACTCTTCTTCTCCCCAAGTTATGAAATCGCTTCACCGTCGTAAACTTTGCCCACTCTCACCCCCCCCCCTTCTCCCTCGCTGTAAAATTCACAGCCGTCTTATAGTGTTATACGCAATAAAAAAATAAAAGGCTTCTGACGGGAGATAGTCCGCATTATTTTTCATATAGCAGACTGAAGTTTTGGCGCATTTAAAGTGGACATGACAAGGCTAAGTTAACTTTTGTGTACTGCATAATTGGATACAGTGTTGTATAAATATCATTTCACACACAGCTAAAACCTCTGCAATTCGGTATAAATGAAATCTGAAGAAAAACGTACAAAAATCCAATTACGAAAAATGCCACAACAGGTCACCTGACCGTTATGACGCAAGTGGAGGCACGAATACTGAGCCTTATAAGGACGCGTATCTAGATGTGGAACTAATGGGATCGGTCGGTGATACGTCACTTCCCCATAACAACAACGTATTGGAGTGAAAACAAATGTATTGCGCGTATTCTGCACTACAGTGTAGTGCAGTGATTGTTTTCCCTCTAGCAGAGTAGCGCGTAAAGCGTTCTTATATGGTTATACTGCAGTCAATTGTTGTTTTCACTCCGAAGTTGCTAGGGTAACAAAAAAAAAAAAAACCTGGATGACCGACCGAACCCATAGGCCTACAACGCTTAGATAAAGCTATCTTAGCAACTTCATGAATAGGCTTACATCACAATACTTGCGCAACATACAGAGCACAAAGCGTGGGCCGAGCTGGGGGCTTCGAGGCATATCACTGGCCAATATGCAGGCGTGTATATGCGCGCGTTTTAGCTTCCCTATTTGAGCATCAGTTCTGTTTTGTGCACAAAGAACGTGGTCTGCGCGCTGTACAGAACAGCTATGGTTCTTCACGTGACGTAATAATGGGCCCGGTTTTACTTGTTCCGCCATTTTGGACGTCAAATTTCGTGCACGCGCAAGAACTACACTGTGTACGCATTGTATCAGTCACAGCGTAGAATATTTTGTTCCTTCTTTTCAAAGACATTATCTTCATTAAACTGTAAGGAGACGATTGTACGTTCGTGTAAATGTAAGCCTCCTTGTAGTGTTAGGCTCAAATACATATTACAATCACCGTATAAAAATATAATCTCGTTATATTTTTAGTCGCTCACTGGATATGTAGTGAAAACTGCGCAAACTAGTGTGTAAACTCCTGAGTTCAATATTTCTTCAGAAGAATTCCAGTAACAAATCTTGCTCTACGTTGTTTATCTGTTGAAATCGATAATAAAACTGTAGGGCCTGAGATTTTTCTTGACTAGTATGTAACAAACATCATTAAGGAAACATTCTTTAAACACCTTGGAACAATATGTTTGTATACAGAGTTCATGCTGCGCGCGACTCCGCTGTTGTCACATGCATTTGTTACGTCAGTGAAGATCCTCTATACTGAGTGGACTCTTCATTTTAAGCCTCATTCACACCATACGACAAGATCGCGTGCGATTTTGATTGCCCGCGACTTGTCCTACGCAACCTTGTCGTTGCGTGTGAATAAAATTTTAAGTCGAATGAAAATTATTGCGCGCAACAAAGTTGCGTGCGATTCTTTGAAAAAGTTGAGCGCGATCTGGTCGTTGCGTGTGAATGGATTTTTGCTAAACTTTTGTCGTGCGCGACCTTGTCGTTGAAAGTTAAACAGTGTTAAACTAATAAGGTATTTCGGGATGAACACAAGGAGCGCAGGTCAAAGGTCAAATGGGGGAAATCTTCAGGGAACGGACGAACTTTTTTCCACCTCCACTGTGGAGCTAGAGGCTATATACAATCAATGAGAGCCGCTACGCAGACACTCGGCTGATGACGGGATGTAAACATAAAAATTACATGTACGTACGTAGGCACGCAATACGCATACTGTATACATTGTATGATTGTACAGCGCGTACAACATGTACATTATGCAGACTAGACAAGACAGGAACCTAGCTAGACTGCATGTAATACAACTCGTAAGCCCCACAGTATTCAGGATGGTTACGTTGTCGATGCAGTTTAGCGAACATTGTCATTCGGCTTACAAAATTTAGGCTATTGAGATTTAGGCCTATGGAAGATGGTG